>SCDY01000687.1:0-49978 GCA_004143825.1 Drosophila micromelanica | reverse complement strand
CAATCTATGGGACAAATCTTGATTAAAATGCCATCAAACATGAAAATCCGTTCAGTTTTGACAAAGTTATGGGAGTTCGAAATATGGGAACTATGGATCCGAGAGCTTTACATGTCAAAATTTTTATAATTTTTGGCATGATTTTTGACCAAAAATTTTTCCTCCCCAAAATCGGCTTTTATGTTGTTTTTTATACTAATTATGACAAATACAATTGATTAAAAACAAAAATTCGCAATTCTAAATTTTGAAAAAAATTTTTTTTAAAAATTCACAAGGGGGGGGTACATGGTTTTTGACCAAAAATTCCAATCTATGGGACAAATCTTGATTAAAATGCCATCAAACATGAAAATCCGTTCAGTTTTGACAAAGTTATGGGAGTTCGAAATATGGGAACTATGGATCATAGAGCTTTACATGTCAATTTTTTTCCTCCCCAAAATCGGTTTTAATGTTGTTTTTTATACTAATTATGGCCATAGGAATCGATTAAAGTCAAAAATTCGCAATTCTGAATTTTGAAAAAAAATTTTGTTTGAAAATGCATAAATTTTGATTTTTTGACCAAAAATTCAAAAAAAAAATTATTTTCAAAAATGTATATATTTTGAAAGTAGAATCAATCTATGGGACAAATCTTGATTAAAATGCCATCAACCATGAAAATCCGTTCAGTTTTGACAAAGTTATGGGAGTCGGAAATATGGGAGCGATGTGAGTAAGAAGCTCTAATAAATTTTATTTTCAAAAATTAAATTTTAAATGCTGTCTTCAAACTAGGTTGGTTCCAGCTTGAACCTTACATGCCTACTTACTAACTACATCAATGATAATCCCAATCTCATGAGAATCCCCTCTTAGGAACTGGGATCTAACTCAACAGCTGTACAAATCCAATGCCGAGCAGCTGCGTCGGGAACTGAGGCTGCTGTTGATCATCTGTGTGCTGTCCGGCAGTGCACCGTTTGCCGTATTCCCGCGTTGCGGCGGCCGACTTTACGATGCAGTGCAGCATTGCTGGCTGTTGGCCCTGTACGTTTGGCTGTGTGCCGCTGCCTACCTGGAGCTGGCGTATAGTCCACAGAAAATGAACAATCTGGAGCGCAACTTTTACATCTTCGAGTCGATTACATATCTGGTGCACATACCCTGTGTCATGATAGCGAGCATGCGCTGGAAGCGCAGAATTGGCGCGGTCTTCGATACAGTTGGCCGGTTCGATTTGGCCAGTGGGTATGTTATGGAACGTCAACGCATCAGGCGCTTTGTGCGCTTCCAACTGTCGCTGCTGCTCATCTTCGCCAGCTGCTGCATACCCATTGTCTACATCCACTGCGGCTACGTGCTGTGGATGTGTGTCTTCAATCTCAGCGCCTATGTGCTTCCCAACATCTTGAGCGGCATCTCCTTTGTGTCCTACTATACGCTACTCCAGGGCGTTTATCGGCGGCTGCATTGCCTGGCCAGAACGTTGCAGGAGGAGCTATTGAGAGGTCCTTTGATGCGACGTGCGGTCATCGATGAACTGCGTTGGCAACACGCAAATCTGCTGCACTTTACCAAAATGGTTAATCAAACTTTTGGCGTTTCTGTGCTGTTGCTGTACGTGAGCTCGCTGATTAATTTCAATACGAATCTGTTCCTCATCTATAAGGCCATTGAAAGGCCCGATCTGGCTAATGGCGCCTGGTGGGCGTACACAATTCTGTGGCTCCTACTGCATTCGGGCAAGATGGTCTACATACTCTACTTCAATCACAACGTGCAGCAGGAGGTAAGTTAATGCTGAATTTGCTTGCACATAAAATATTTGATTTATTTCTACTGCTCAGCAAGCCAATTGCCTGGCCTTGTTGAGCAAAGTGCGCGCAGGCAGCGAGGATTTGCTGGAGACTATAAATCACTTTGTGCTACAGCTGCAGGCAAATGTGCGTGCACACGTTGCTTGTGACCTCTTCGAATTAAACTATAAACTGATACCAGCGGTAAGCTTGACATTACGTATATAGCTTCCTTCACATATATATATTTCAGTTGTTGATGACCACCGCCAACCTGTTTATATTTCTACTGCAATATGACGTTACGTACCAAGCGTTGAAGCATGCCAGCAACCTAACAAGCATTTAAAACGCGCGCTAAACATATCGATAATTAGTCTAAGTAGCATTGATATCACTTGCTATGCAGCCCTGGACAACACCTGCGCTGCGCATCTCACAACATTTTTGCACATTTCTATTGCGCTCGTTATATTAAATAAAAGTTGTTTAGTTTTTTAAAATGTGTGACGTTGCAACGGTGCAAAAAATTGCCAATTGCCTGGGTGTTGCGCCTGGCAAGATTCAGTTGAATGATGAGCAGGTAAGATGCCGCGCAAACCACATAGCGTGGACACATCGTCTAGTATGTATGCGACATTAATATAAATTCTATTGTCAAGGTCGTAACGCGCACAAGCGCCCAAAACAAAACCGTGGCAGGCTTTGCCACCATATTAGAGAGTTTGGCACGTGAGTCCAAGTCGGAAACGGCACAGAACAGCATTGCGACGCGGGAGGTGCAGGCACAGGTTTACCAGTGGATCGAATTCGCTGTGTTGTACGTGGCGCCCGGTTCCAAGGACAAGAGTGTGGCCAAACAATTACTAAACGACTTTAACAAGCTATTTGCCGGTAAATCCTATCTGGTGGGCCACTTTATAACACTGGCCGACTTGGCTGTGTACTATGCCATCAATGGACTTGTGGTGAGTATAATATTTAAAAGGATAAATTACAGTTATATAGTTGTCAAAATCCGTTTTAGAAATCTCTCTCGCCTGTGGATAAGGAGAATTATTTGAATTTATCCAGATGGTTTGACCACTTGCAGCAACGACCCGAGATACATCAAGGCGAGCCTTTGCTCAATTTTACAACCATCTATCTGCACAACTGGGCGACAGGCACACACATCTAGTTAGCTTAAGATTCCATATTTGTTTCTATTGAAACCCACACGTTTACATACATATACATACATTGTTGATATGTGTGTCTGTGTGTGCGTGTTCTAATGCCAATGAGAGTTAAGCGCTGGAATCTTGTGTAGAGTCATTTTGAAAAAGAATGTAATTACAAATAATGCGATTCGAATTATATGTCTGCTGTTTCCAATGATGATCATCATTTTCTATGCGTTGGCGGTGGTTGCGCTGTGTAACAGCGACTTGTGCTTCTCCAACATCAGTTTGCCGGCACCTCGCGCGGCGAGTTGAGCGATGTGTTCAGCTCGCTCGGCTCGGTGCACTTCCACAGGCCGTAGGTTTTGCCCACCGTGGTCTGCCATAGACGTAGCGTGCCATCCTCGGAGCCACTTGCATACAGTTCGCCATCGGGACTGAATTTCACTGAGTGCACTGGTCCGAAGTGGCCCTTGAAGGACTCTGTTGGGTAGCAAACATGTTTGAGTTACGTTGGATCCGAGCTGTTTTAGGTGATGCTTACCAATTTCGTTGCCTGTTATGTAATCAAATTTATACATTTTGAAGTCCTCGCCGCCGCAGACGAAGACATGCTTGTCCGGATGCAAACTAGCCGACGCCACATTCGTCGGCACTTTCACCTCCTTCAGCTTTTTCAGCGTGTCTATCTCCCAGAAACTTATGCTTGAGCCGTGCGTGATGGTCAGCACATGATTGTCGCGCGAGATCTCCAGACTGTTTGGGTTATTGGGGAATTGCAGACGCTGCACCTCGATGCCGGTCATCCGATCCCACAGGCGCACCGTTTTATCATCCGCTGCCGAGACGATGCACTTATCATCCCGGCAGAAAAGCGCACGCTTTATGGCACCCCCGTGACCGGCGTACAGCTCCGGCTCGGCATCCGGCTGCTCCAGATTGAAGACGCGCACCAGCTTCTCATTGCTGCCGGTGACAATGTTCTCGGAGCTGTTGTCGAAGGCGACGCTCTTCACGATATGCTTGTGCTGGAAACTGTGTATCTCGGCGCCGCTCACCGCGTTCCACACCTTGCCGGTAAAATCGGCGGCGCCCGAAGCGGCCAGCGTTGCCTTCCGATTGAGAGCAACGCCCCAAACGGCGCCCTTGTGACCCTCAAAGGTGCCCACCCAGTCGCCGGTGTCGCCGTGACGCAGCATTGGGCTGCCATCTGCAAGAAAACGAGAATTTAATTCAATTCTAAAACGCACTCGCTGTTTATATGTATGTATGTGTGTGTTGTTGTTATTGTTGTGCATGTATTGTGTGAGCGGCGGAAGCTACCTTGAATCAGCGACTACGCTCAATGCCAACGACCTGACGCAGCGACGGCGACGGCGTCGGCAATTCGTGCACGCAAATGGACAGCCGCCGTGCACCAAGTTCACGTCATTTCCATTTGCAACGTGATCGACAGACAGTTCGAGCGAGACCGAACGAGAGAGAGTGGGAGAGCGGGAGCGAGAGCGAGAGAAGCGCTGTAGCTTGAGGCAGGTTCTGAGTGTGCAGGGACGCAGATCAAAGCGTTCAATCAGAGCTGTTAGTTGTCGCTTTACAAACTTAAACTGTTATTTACGCCTAACATAAATACTGTGTATATTGGCTATTTAATAATTTCCTAGCACCTAAATTTTATTATATAATATTGCAATGCAACTTTTTGTGCTTAAATTTTTTCTATTTCCATTTCAACTTATGGGAACACGTAAATAGTTATGCTGAGAACAGTTGAATAGTGACACGGAACAATGGGAACACTTATTATCGAATGCAACACTGATTAATTTATGCAGCAAACATTCTTATTGGATTATTTTTGTTACTACTGTTGTTCTATTGTTGTACACCCGGAACAGAGCATCGCGCAGTCGAGAGGCTTTGCCTGGAACGTTCTCACTCGCTGACTTTTCGACGTGTCGCAGCTGCAATGAATATATATAAATATAGAAGTTTCAAGGTGCTTCCTGCGAACGAACAAACACAAAAACAACGCACAAAGTTTTTGAAAAGTTGTTCAACAAGGAAGGGTAGAGGATGGGGGGTAGGGGAGGAGGAAGCATTGCATTAAATGGCGATAAAAAATTAACTTGAACTTGCAATGGAAAATTTGCTTTCCGCATGAGAATGTAACATTTATTTACTTATAATTTTGTATATTGATTTGTTTGTTTTTTCGAAAGCACAAATATACAAAGCACAAGTGTGCGCATATTAAAAACACATAGCCAAGGTAAAGAACGTATATTAAATATATGTATGCATATATATTTCTGTGTATGTGTGCACCGCTTTACACAGGGGACTGTTCGCCAAAGGGTTTCGCTAAACTGGTTTCGTTTTAATAATTTGCTGCTGCATTTGGGTCAAGGTTGCAGCCAGGCTAGACAGCTCAAGCTAATATATATATATATATATGTGTGTGTGTGTGTGTGATGCTACGTCTTTTGGCTAAAACACTTATGTCTAGGGTCTATAATATATAAATAACACAAGGACGCTTTTTTATGCCCAGCATCCATTGAAAATATATAAAACGGGTATACAGGTTTTGTGCAAACGTTTGTAACAGGCAGTAAAAGGATATATATTCTCGATCAGAACGAATAACTAAGTCCCCAAATTTTGATTAATCCGATATTAATCGGACAATTAGCACCAAGTGTGAGGAAAGAAGAAGCACTGCTGCTGCATATGCCTGTGCCTGTGACTATGTTCGGCTCGACGTTGATTACAGGGTATTTGCCGCGTCGATCACACCCACACTTAAGTACTCTTACGTTTTTAATTTACCTTTGCAAGCCGATATGAGAAAATAGCCGCTGTCGCAGATATCGCTGAAATCCAAATGCACCACGGGTCTGGTGTGTCCGCTACAGGTCAATGGAATCTGTCGCAAGTTGTTAGCCGCCATGCTTATAGCCAAGTTAGCCAAATTAGCTGCAATTCGCAATTCTCTTCCCTCACTTGCAACTGATTTGCGTGTGTTTTGAATACTTTCACGTTTCGTGTACACTCGATGCGTATTTAATGTGGCCTTTTTTTGTTGTCTAAATTAATAGCTAATTGTTGCTTGTTAATTGTTTAACTTTGTACTTTGTTGTTGGGATTTAGTTTGGTTGTTGTTGATGTTTTTTTTATGAATGCTGTTTCATGCTCCTAGCTGCACTACTTTCATACGAATGGTGTCCTTGGCAGCTGCACTGCGTGTTGTTGTCCTTGCTGTTGTTGTTGATGTCGTCAGTATCAAAATCACCGAGTTTATTTGATGATAAACAAAGGGTAACAAAGTATTTACAATTTGAATGAGTTGTTTTCAATTGTTTGTGATTAGCAAGAGATGGAATAAAATGTAATTACGCGACACGCTGTTGTTGTTGGACGATTTGGCTGCCGAATGATTGTTGCAAAAAGAATCGACGGCAGTGCCAATAGTATCGATGACTGGCTGGCGCTGGTAAACATCGATAAGCACACGCACACCATATCGATAACTAAAACAGTTTATACGGGTTTTTAAAATCGAGCTTTCTTGCGTCGCACTTTAATTTTTACGGTATTAAATATTAAAAATATATTTTATTTAATTTCAAAAATAATTAAGTTTAATCTTTGATTTTCTGGAAAATGTCAACATTACCAGCAAAAAAAAGTATGTCAATGTATTTTGTGCCTGTTCACTTCTCTACTATCTTTATAAATGAACTTTAATTGCAAAAATAGAATATAACGGTTTATTGCACAAACACGTGTCGGTTTAACTTTTATTTGCCAATAAAAAGTGCTGCGTGTGATATTAGTACTATATATACTGTACTATATATAAGCACGTGAAGAAAAACTCTATCTTAGGTGTGCCGCAGATTAAATACCCTTTACTTTACGAACCTAACCTAACTATTACTAAAACGGAGAGAATTGAGACATGAGATGCAGAATAAATTGACCTTATAGGACCCTCTCTAAGAGTCTACAAATAGTATAAAAAACGTCCAGCTAAACCGTTACGACCTTAGAGACTAAAGAAGGTCTCATTTTCTTCGTTTATCTCTGAATTCTGGAGAGCCTTTAAAGCACAATAAGTTGAGCAAAATTAGATATGCTAGAAATGTGGCCACAATGATTATCACGATGAGCCGAGATATAAATATCTGCGACCATCAAACAATAAACGGCTAATGCCTCAAGCTCTTAAGCAACGGAATGTATATAAAACCTTGGCAAATCCCCGAAAATTTGTCAGTTGCAAAAAACTAGAGCTGAAATTGAAGAACTTGAAGATGCTCTGCCAGAAACCACAGGTCATCCTGCTGGCACTCCTTGTGGGCGTGGCCTGGACTGGGGCTGATGATGTGCACAATGTCGTGGAGCTGTCTGGAACTGTGAGCAACCGATTCTCAACGGATGTGGCCACCGAGAAGTACACGCCGCCCGAAGAGATGGATCCCCAGTTTTGGTACGATTTGGCCAACGAAGAGCTGGCCAAGAGATTAAAGCTGCCGCAGCCCGACCAAAGGCAAGCCAAGAATTTGATTTTGTTCCTGGGCGATGGCATGTCGCTGACCACCGTGGCGGCAGCCAGAATCCTCAAGGGCCAGCGTGAGGGCAATACTGGCGAGGAGTCCTCGCTCAGCTTTGAACAGTTTCCCTACACGGGCTTAAGCCGGGTGAGTGGAAAGTTGGTGCAAGGGAAAACAGTTTCACTGAGAGATTAATCTGGCCCATTGTACAGACGTACTGCAGCAATGCCCAAGTGCCGGATTCGGCGTGCACGGCCACCGCTTATCTGTGCGGCGTGAAGACGAACATCGTCGAGATTGGGGTTAGCGCTGCGGTCAGCTTTAACAACTGCACCGAGAGTCAGAATCCGGAGAATAGGCTGACTTCGATCGCGGAGTGGGCACAAAATGCGGGCAAGGCGACGGGCATTGTGACAACGACCACCCTGACCCATGCCAGTCCGTCCGGCGCCTACGCCAAGACCGCCAATCGGATGTGGGAATGCGACACGGACGTGGAGAATTACGGTGTGGACTCCAGGGAATGCATCGATATGGCCACCCAGCTGGTTACACAAGTGCCTGGCAAAAACTTTGACGTCATGTTCGGCGGCGGCATGGGCAAATTTCTGCCCAAAACCGTTCAGGATGTGCACGGCAATGCGGGCGAGCGCTCGGACGGAGTCAATCTGCTCTCACGCTGGCAGGCGAAACACGATGGCGGCGTCCTGGTCACCAATCGGAAGGAGTTGCTCGCCGTTAATGTGTCGGCCGTGTCCAACATCATAGGACTCTTCCAGTCAAAGCTGATGGACTTCCACCTGCAAGCCGATGCCAGCTACCAACCAACGCTGTCCGAGCTGACCGAGGTGGCCATCAAGAAGCTCAGCCAAAGCAAGAAAGGTTACTTTGTGTTCATTGAAGGTAAGTGCGAGAATTAAGGGGAAAAAGAATATGTTCGATAAATTGGTTGCCCTTGTCTAGGTGGTCTTATCGACTATGGCAATCACTACACCAAGGCCGGTTACGCGTTGGACGAGACCCTGGAGTTCGCGAAGGCTATTCAGCTGGCGCGTGACCTGACCAGCCTTGATGATACGCTAATTGTGGTCACATCGGATCACGCGCATACCCTATCCATTGCCGGCTATCCGGGTCGGGGCACGCCGATCTTGGGCCTAAACCATCACGACACGGATATCAACGGTGTCAAGTACAGCACGCTCAACTACGCCGTGGGTCCCAATAACTATCTGGACGAGAATGGACAGCGCATCGATTTGGCCGATCAAATTGGCGACGATGGGTTTGTGTACCCCAGCTACATTCCCAAGGATCAGGGCACGCATTCTGGCGATGATGTGGGCATATTTGCTTCCGGGCCGCAGAGTCATCTCTTCACGGGCGTGATGCAGCAGCACACGATTCCGCATCTGATGGCCTACGCCGCCTGCATTGGCAACGGACCCACGCTCTGCGATGCCAAATAGAGCTGCGAGGGTGGAAACAAATCCTTATTCTTTATGGGCGCGGGTTCTGAGCAAATAAATAACTAGCTTGGGAAGGTTTACGATTATTACAAATAATGAGTTTTTAACTCGTTCCGTTTCCATATCTCCCAAAATTTTAAAAATAGAATTTCAGTAGACAGTATAATCTCTAGAGATTGAACCGCAAAATACCTTAAATTCTACTGACATATCTCATTGTAATAAAGGAATTTTGAATACTTACTGCTTTTATGGCCACTAGAAGCATAAACTTATAGTCATCAATAAAAAGATAAGCAGTCGGGCGAGTTTGGTTACCTAAAAATCTCTTTAAGATATCTGAGTCTGGTCGGGTATTCACGGCATACTTGATAAGGCAAGTAAAGTCATAATTATAGAAACCACGAGCCAAAATTATAAAGAGTTATAAAATGGGTTTATCACATTCACCGATATATGCTAAAAAATACGGCTACTAAAGATCGATATTTATCTATAAATATTAATAAATAAGTAACTTTAAATAAAATTTAATTATAATATAAATTATAAAAATATATAAAATGGGCTTATCACAATCAGCGTTATATGCTGAAAAATACGGTAGCTAAAGATCGATATTTATCGATAAATATTCACTTTGCCATACGTAATTGATCAGATAGATTGATAGCTAAGAATCTGTATTTCTTGATCACGATCTCGTTTATATACACATAAAAACGATTCCTTTTTTAATTTATTATCCTATGTAGATTATATTTATTGTTTTCATTTTAAGCACACAAGTTCTAGTTCAACATAATTGTTTACTTCTAAATTCTACACTTTAAATCTGAACTAACAATTTGGTCAGTTTAAAAAATTTCGATAGCCTGCATTGAAATTACTTCAAAATTAATTTCAAATACATTGCGTTTTCTGTTAAATATATGTTGCTCTATATAAATCAATTGAAAACTGGCAATCTACTTGAAATTATTTCTGAAGTATTTTCGAATCGAACATGTTTCAATTATTTTTTCTTGCCTTTTTTATCTTTCTTGGCTTTTTAACCCTTCTTGCTTTTCCTTTTTTCTGATATTCTTTTTATAGTTTTTCTTTTTTTCCGTTTTGATGGTGGTGGCGGTGTTGGCTTCCGCTTGACTTCTAGTTTGCATACTTCGTCGATAATTTTCCGGGAAATGGCTTTCTGGCCGCTTATTGTGGCCACAGGTACCCGATGCCAGTTATCAATTTTCTTACGCGGATAGACGTGCACGTCGCAGCAGTTGGATATCAATAGCAGATCTTCGGTGCCCGTCACAGTTTCCCGTGGCGGTAGCTCCTTCTGGCAGTTTTGGCATTTATACGCACTTCGACGTATCCGGAATTTCATGGGATAAATCCGGCCTACCAAAGTGTTGTCATCCAGCCAAACACAGTGCTTATATGGTGGATTTGGCGCGTTGGGTTTTGTGAGCTACAAGTAAAGACATTAAGTTTAAATTGGGAAACTGAACTATACGGTTTATTCGGTTCGAACCCCCTTGGGGTTGATTTTGAACGCCAAGCTTATTTATGAATATAATATTATCTTAGTCGGCAAGTTCAAAGGACTACACTCTATATCATACATATCTACATATCCTACCTGTTTTGTGGGCAGATTACTGCTGATTAGTGATCTGCATTCTGCCGAGCACAGATTTGGCTGTTTTGCATTTTCAGCTTCCGAAAAGTTGCAACATTTTTCCGACTTTTTGGATGGGCCATACTTTGGACACGCCTCGGATAGGTCTATCTGGCGTCGAACTGGTGAGTCGGGCTCTAGAAAGGGCTTGACGGCACTCGGCTCACGTGGCAGCACTTGGACGACTTGGACGTCGCCACATTTTCCGGACGATGGTTCAAAGCAACTTTTTGGACATGCTTGAGGCTGGTTTCTTTCTTTTATATTTCTCCATATGCGACAGCTTGTGCCTGCGCCCGCCATGTACCCTTATTAGAAAAAATTCAAATTAAATACAAAAATATTAAATTTGAATTTAAGGTGTTTTTGAGTGTGACATTCCAGTGAAAGCCAAGTTTCGGTATGAAATTCACCTTTTTAATATAAACCGAACCGTATTATTGACAAATCGAATCGCAGACAATCAAATATAAATGCAATCTATATCCGGGCAGTATCAACTTCTACGTATTCAAGTTATAATAATATATATACTGGCATATTTAACAAGTTTAATGTTTAAATACTTAGTGGTTTATAAATAGAAGGAGAATAGAACAACTGTTAGACAATAAATCGTTGCTAAGGAATGTTTTACATAATGTTTTCATTCTTAACAAAAACGTATATAGTATATAGTAACTATTTCTCATCGACGCGCACTTTCTGTATGACAGATTTGCACTCGGAGTTGCGATCCACCCGATGATAGCTGCTTATTTTGCCCAAAGAAGAGATAAAGTTCTCATCGTGGGTGATTATAATCAACATGAAATTCGATTGGGAATGACGATTCTCAACGATGCGATTGAGCGCGTCGCACAGCGATATTATGTTGTCCCGATCCAGATTGGTTGTCGGTTCGTCCAGGGCTAGCACGCCACAGTTGCTGCTAAATGTCTCCGCTAGGGCCATGCGGATGATGAGCGAACCGAGGACACGTTGACCGGCGCTGCATCGTCCGCGCATCTCGATTTCAGAGTTATTCTTGGACTGCACCACGCGATAGTTGTAGTTCCTGCGCCGATCCGCAGACTGATCTTTGCTTTTATCATCCGTCTTAATTTGTATGTAGTCGATATCATTGCCCCGGTAGATCATGCGCCAATATTCTCGTATCAGGCTATTAATGTTGTTCATTTTCTCTGCATGGAACTGAATCAGCGCCCATTCGAGAGCCACACGATGCTGGCCCAGATCATCGATGCCGCGACGCTTGACGGCCACTTCAAACTGGGCGCGCATATAATTCTTCATAGCCTCTTTATATTTGGGTTCGCTGATCTCCCTTTCCAGTTTCGCCACCTGATTGTTAATCTCTCCCTGCTGGCCAAGCAGCTCACCTCGTCGCACCGAGGCCAAATCTCGCTTTTTCATCAGCTCTTGCTTCTCTTTCGTAACGCTGCGAAAGTCCAAATTGCCCAACTGCTTGGACAGCGTTTGACAATTTTCGTTCAATTCGCATTCCTTCAGCTGCAGCTGCTTCAATTCGCGATTATCCTCGAGATTGCGCTCCAGACTCTGCTGATTGAGGCATTCGGTTTTGATGGCTTCCAGTTTATCACTGAACTTATGGATATCTACTTCCTGAAAGTTTATTCCATGTATAGTAACATATAAGTAAGTTTTTATTCATTAAATTACCAAGCTGTTGAGTTCTTCCTTGGCTGCATTTATGCTCAAATCGTATTTTTGAATGACATTCTTTAGATCCAGCTTGCCAAATTCTAGTGCCTGTCTCTTTAATCTGTGTGTGATTTGCATGTTAGATTCATTATTAATTTGATTCGGCTCTTAGCTACGCACCTTTGTATATCCTGATCGGTACTCTTGTACTCTTGGTATTTACTCTGCAATTTAGTCAACTTAACACGTTCGCTTTCCTTAAGGCGCGCCTTCTCCGATAAAGCTGCGCTCAGTCGCTGCTTAAGAGGTTGAATCTTTGCTTTGAGCTCGCCTATTTCCGTGGTTATTGTGATCAACGTGCGGGTGAGTTCATCCAATCTATTCTTCAATTGCGGCAGGCTCTGCACGCCCTCCTGCAGCTTTATGCGCTTATCCTTCAATCTACGAGAGCAAGTAAATCATTTGTTTATATCGTTAATATTGAAAGGGTTCTGGTAATTGAACGCTACCCATTTCGAAATTCACGCAACCGATTCAGCGCTTCCATTTGCTTCTCAAAGGTTTGTTGATTTGTCTCCAGCTCCTTGGTTTCAGCCTCTAGTTCCTGTGACACCTCAGTTTTTTGCGCCTGCAAATCCTCCATGGACACACTGGCATCATAATTGTCCGGCAATTTAAGCTGGAGGGCAAAAAGTTTACAGTTAAAACAGTAGCTTTTTCGGTATTCTATTTAAGCTTGCTCACCTTAAGCTGGTCCACATCCTTTTTGACGCGCACCGACTCCTTGAGCGCCTCATCCAGCAGCGTCATATCGCCCAGCATGGAATTTGCCAGGTCCATGTTGCTCGTGGGCTCACCGAGCAGTGCCATTAGCGTCTCGTATTCGGAAACTATTTCTCCCAGACGCTGCTCAATTTTTCTAAGCTCTTCCTTCTTTTTGGGCAGAGTTTCCTTTAGCTCTTTAACCTTATCAATTGCTGGCTTAATTTGCAACAAGTTCTCGTATTTTATCTGCTCTGCCTTCAAGGACTTCTCAGCTCGTGTAATATTATCGGGCAGCTTTTGTATCTCATCCGTCAGCTCAGTGGTCAAATCACAGGCCTGTGCAAAGACAAGATTTGTGAGTTAATGGTACAAGTTATACTTTGGACAACACACGCACCTCATCGCCGGACATATTGTGATGACATAAAGGGCAGCTGGGCTCCTCATCTATTTTTTGTATGTACCTTTGGGGGATAATAGTTAATACACTTGAACTTTAATCGATCTTTGTCTAGTTACTTCTTGTACATGGCCTCAGCGGACTTTAGGGCACCGTGCTCCAGCTGCAGCTTGGATATGGCCGCCTTACTGCGCAACAGCAGCTCATCGTAGGACGTGGCATGGCACTTTTGGTAAATGCGCTCCTCGAACTCTTGCAACTCCTTCTCCATGCGCGCAATGTCGGCAATTAGATTCTTGCGCTTAATCTCATGCGATTGCTCCTCGAGCTTTTGGCCATTCGCCTTCTCGTTCAGCTCCTGAATCTCGCGGCGCAGCTTTTCATAGGCAGTCTGCATCGAGCGTCGATAATTGCTTGAAATGGGCTCCTTGAAGAATTTGCCCAAATTATCACTGTGCTTGCTGCGCACACGTTGTATTTCCTGGTTCTTCTTCTCCAGCTCCTTGTTTTTCAGGTCAATCTCAGCCATCAGCTTGGCTATGGAGCTGAGAAATGTCAGCTGCTCGTCGAGCTTCTTAAAACGCGCCTGCTTCTCGGCTATGCTAGTCTTCTTGTTGACGATAATCTGGCGACAGGCCTCTTGATTGAAGTTTCGCGTAGTGCGCTCGAACTTCTCATCCGTATCGGCGATTTGCTTCTCCAGCACTTTGAGCTGATGCATCGAGTGCTCAATTTGTGATATTGTCACTTCCAGCGATTCGCTCTCCCGTTCGCTGGCTGCCTTTTGCTTCTCCAGCGTGATAATACCCTGTTCCGATTTGGTTATCTCCGTGCGCAGCTCATCAATCTTAACCTGGCGTGTTTGGTCCGCTTGGTCGTTTTGAGCGGCCAGCTCTGTAATCTCGCACTGCTTGCTCATGAGATTCACATCGATGTCGTCCAGCAGATTAGACAATTCTTGAGAATTATCAACCACGGCATTTGTCACAGTTATTTGCAGCTGTTCGCACAGCGCATTTATCCGATCGGCCAGCTGCAGCTTGCATTCCTGCTCGGTCTTGTGCTTCTGCTGTGCCATGCATCGCTCTTTGTCCTGCTTGGCTAATGTTTTTTGCAATTCTGCATGTGATCTTTTCTTTTGAGACAGTTGCTCCTCGACATCGGCGCGTTGAGATCTCATCTCGGACATGCGCTGACCGAAGCTGCGAATTTCCATTTCCAATTCGATGAGTGAGCCCGCGAATGGGTTTTTGATGTTCCTGTTTAGCTTTGCAATTTGTTCCACACAGTTTTTGTGTCTGTGAAGAGAAAATTATTTGAAATAAATTTTGTTTAAGCTAATTGATTTGAATGCATTTTACTTGGTGTCCATTTCAACCTTTTGCGCTTGGTATTTGCCAATTTCGTATTCGATGTTCCGTATTTCCTGCAATCGGGCATCAATTGGCTTAACTTCCTCATCGCACATTTCGCAATCCTTCTTAATTTCATCGCATTTTTGCTGAGCTCTCTGCAAATTCAACGTTTTCTCGTCCATTTCCTTTTTTAAATGCTCCAATAGCTTCATTGTGGCCTCTGGAAAAAGGATTAATTAATTGCTGAGTTGCTGCCAATACCATGTCGTTACTCACCCATTACTTTGAGCTCCTCAGTAGCTGTCTTGCGCAACTTGATTATCTTGTCGAGTGCCTTGTTATACTCGGTTATGCCAAAGATCTCATCGAATTTTTCTTTAAGTTTCTTGGCTTCGTCCAGGGGCCAGCTGGAGTCCTCTTGATGACAGAAAAGCACACTATTTATAATCGACTCTGACACGCCCATAAAATCGCAAACGGCCTTGTCCGTGTCGGCGCCTCGGAAGGTCATTGACTCCTGACCGTTCTTCAGGGATTTGCCGTCGGTCCCGAGAAAGTTGAGCGTGGAGTCTATAGTTTTAAATGTGCGCTTTTCCCCCACAATGGACACCTTCATGCTGCGGCAAATGGAGAGACGCGCATTGCGTCTATCCCGCACCTGCATCTTGACCTGAGCCAAGGATTCGGTTTTGCCAAAGATCTTGGGATCGTGCACAAAGTTTTTACCGCTGTCGCTTCCCGGCGGACATGCGCCAGTGAGCGCATATTTCAAACACTCAATGACGGTTGTCTTGCCACAACCGTTTTGGCCAAGAATCAGCGTAATGGGCGACGAAAAGGTAATACTCTAAATAAACGGTTTTAACGGGAATTCGGGAATGTAGCGCAACAATCGTTGCTTACCTGGACGTCTTCAGCATTGGCACCAAAGCTGCGTACGCCCTGTATAGATAGTTTCTCGATTGTAGACATCTTATGCCATAAACACTTTTAAATAATTTCACAACGACGCAATTTTTGCCGGTCTTTCGGCATCAGATGGACGATAAAGGAGGGCTACAAGTTGATGTCGATAGATTACCGAAATGCGCACTGTAAACGCAATAATGCGCAACGCATATTGTCTATCGGACCGCCGCCACAATCAGCTGTTGAGCATATTTAATTTTGCTGGCTACGGTCACACACTTATTTCGTAGCTCTGAGTCGCAGAGCGTTTATTTTCGCCCCTGTCTTATAAGTAATATTTTAATAAATGTAAAAAGTGCAATTAGCTGATAAATTAAACTGCGCAATTTGCATTTGACGTTCACACTGCGTCGTACTCGTACTCGTGCTAGTGACCGTGTTTTGTGTGGATGTTGGTGTGTGTGTGTGTTTGTTTGTGTGTGATTGTTTGCGGGGGGTTAATAAAAGAGGTGGGGAGATAAACGAAGCTAGTGCGCGAGTGCGAGTGCAAAGTAGGCGCTGCGAAAAATCAAAAGACAAAGGAATTGAATGCTGCCAGCAAAAGTGATTGCATTCCCACAAAGAAAAGAAATGCAGTAAAAAGAATGAGTTAACCTGTGTGCGTTGTCATTGTATCTATTTTTACGCAAAAATCAAATGCACAGCAGCGAATGCACCAGCAGCCCTGCATGTGTGTGTGCGTGCGTATGTGTGAAACGAAAATAAAATAGCTTGTGTTCCGGGATCTATCGACAGCTACGTTGCTACCCCGCCAAGCTTAAGCTCTTCTACCCAGCGATTGAATGCGTTGATGTAAATGGGGAGTGTAACGCAACGTAACGAGAATTGCAACGTACCCCACGGCAACAAAAGCAATAACTAAATCTTCCACAACCACCACGAGCACCAGCAGCAACGCCACCACCAACAAAAGCAACTGTCACAAATATAGCAACAACAACAAAAGCAACCCCGCCAACCCCCTCGCTCGTGCAATAGCCTTGTAAAGAAGTATTTTTACGTATTTTGCTTTGCTCGCCCTTCAGTTGTCAGGCAAGGCAACGGGCAACCAAGCGAGAAACGCACACACACACATACGCACAAGCAAGGCTGCCTCTGGTCCGTGCTGCCTAGCACAGCTCCTCCACCTCCTGACAGAGTTGCAATGGACTCGGACATTGAAATGGAATTGGAATCGGACAACGATGGAGAATTTGATGACGATTATGATTACTACAATACAGGTAAGTTTAAAAAATATGAAGGGGGTCAGCGCCCAAGGACGCTTTGTGCAGTTTATCGATTACAAACGCGCAATCGATTTAATTTGAGCGGACGCATACAAATGCAACTTGTTCGTTTTCTTATTGGACAGAGCCTTTTTGATTTCTATGTGTAAGTGAGGTTTGCATGTGCTTTGCTTTGGTTATTCACCTTTGTGTCACACACAAACACACACACAAGCTCTTGAGTATGTGTAGGGCCTAGCATTTTGCAGTTAACCCTCTATTAAATCGCATGCACGTAGCTCGTTGGCTCTTGACATTCGCCTTTTGCTTTGGCACCCCTCGCCCTTCTCTCTTCAATTGTTTGTGTATTTTCGTTTTGTGGCGTCTTCCCATTTACATTAAATTTTTTAATTGTATTTGTTTCGTTACGTTTTGCTTTGTGGCCATGAGGCCTAAATTATGAAATTGAACTTGAAATGGCCATTCCGTTCCGTTCAGCTCGGCCAGCGCCAAAACATGCGGGGCCAGCGTTCATCGTTGTTATTATTATTTGTTATTTGTATTATTGCCACCTTTACTTTGTACTCTTTGTACGGTTGTACGCGGTTTACCTGCTGTCTCTGCTGCTGCTGCCCCCGCTCCCTTAATCTTACAACGGGATGCGTGTTCAAGTGCCCATTGTCTGCCGTCGCACTATGGGACCATCTGCGTTTTTTTGTTCAAAAATGTAAAAAGAATAAAAATATTTTACTTAATTTATTTCGAATTGGGATCGAATGTAGATAAACATTACATCTAATCATTTATAGAAAAATATTTACCTGAATTCGAGGAATTTTTGTAAGAAATAAAATCAAATGAACCCCACTGTGCGTCGAACATTTTCTTCCGCCAATTGTTTTTGTTGCTTTTGACCTGCCTTCTACGTCTAGTTCGCTCGCTCTATCTCATTGCCTCCCTCTCGCACGTCTCTCCACTCACGTTTTGAGCAGTGGCAGTGACGACACGGCCAAAATCACATTTGTAAGCCGACGACGTAATATTTGGCCTTCAATTCATTTCCAAACCGTCATAAAAATGGCAATCAATTCAAGCAACCATCAGTCAGATTTTGTTTTCATTCCGCTTTCTTTCCAATATTTCCTGATTCTGTGAATTGCTGTTAAGAACTGCAGGTAGGAAACCAATTGCATCATTTACTGATCGCACCACCTGGTGGCCAAACAAAAGAGCTGAAAATGGTTACCTAGACACTAGTTTGTAATGTGTAAAAGTTGGCTACATGTATTTGCCGTTGCATACTTTCAGGCGAAGACTGCGATGTCGAAAGACTCGATCCGAAGCGTGCTGATCCTGAATACTTTGAGTACGACTGCCTGACCGTCGAGGACATTGAGAAGCTGCTCAACGAGCTGGTGGAACAGCTTAACACTATTCTGCAGATAACACCATCGCTGGCCAAGGTGCTGCTCCTCGAGCACCAGTGGAACAACGATGCCGTTGTGGAGAAGTATCGCCAGGATGCGAACGCGCTGCTGGTGACGGCTCGCATCAAGCCACCGACAAGTGCCACGGACGCAGCGTCGACAAGTGCAGCCGCCGCCCAGCTACTCCGAATGGGCAGTTCCGGCTACAGACAGGCGGCCCAGTCACTGCCCAGCACGGCCAGCAGCAACGGCGGATCTCGCGGCTGTCGAATGTGCCCGGTGTGCGCGAGTACGCAGCCGAACGAGAAGTTCTACAGCTTGGCGTGCGGCCATTCGTTCTGCAAGGACTGCTGGACCATTTATTTTGAGACGCAGATCTTTCAGGGCATCTCCATACAAATTGGCTGCATGGCGCAGCAGTGTAATGTACGGGTGCCGGAGGATCTGGTGCTGACGCTGGTCACGCGTCCGGTTATGCGCGACAAGTATCAACAGTTTGCGTTCAAGGATTATGTGAAATCGCATCCCGAGCTGCGCTTCTGTCCCGGACCCAATTGCCAAATCATTGTGCAATCGTCGGAGATTTGCGCCAAGCGTGCCATCTGCAAGGTCTGCAACACGGGCTTTTGCTTCAAGTGCGGCATGGACTATCATGCGCCCACCGACTGCCAGATCATTAAGAAGTGGCTGACGAAGTGCGCCGACGACAGCGAAACGGCCAATTATATAAGCGCACACACCAAAGACTGCCCCAAGTGTCACATTTGCATCGAAAAGAACGGCGGCTGCAATCACATGCAGTGCTTCAATTGCAAGCACGACTTCTGCTGGATGTGCTTGGGCGACTGGAAGACGCACGGCTCCGAGTATTACGAGTGCTCCCGCTACAAGGACAATCCCAACATTGCCAACGAATCGGTGCACGTGCAGGCGCGCGAGGCACTCAAAAAGTATTTGCACTACTATGAACGCTGGGAGAATCATTCCAAATCTCTCAAACTGGAGCAGCAAACAATCGAGCGTCTGCGGCAGCGCATCAATGCGAAGGTGATGAACGGCAGCGGCACCTGGATCGATTGGCAGTATCTGTTCAATGCGGCGGCGCTGCTCGCCAAGTGCCGTTATACGCTGCAATACACCTATCCCTATGCCTACTACATGGAGCCTGGGTCGCGAAAGAATCTCTTTGAGTACCAACAGGTGAGCTCGACTTGCAATACAATTCTGCCTCAGGTTTTACTTAAACTTGGCTTTTCATCTTTTTTAGGCGCAATTGGAGGCTGAAATTGAGAATCTGTCGTGGAAAATTGAGCGGGCCGAAACAACGGACCTGGGTGATCTCGAGAATCAAATGGATATTGCGGAAAAGCGTCGCACCACACTCCTCAAAGACTTCTTTCCCGTGCTGGGAAAGGCATAGGCTTCCACCTGATCAATTGAACGGAGTAGCACAAGATGAAGATTCATTTTATTTGGTGACTCGCCACTGACAGTATAAGAGACGCTTATATTATAATCCATATTATATGTAATCTAACGATTTGTAGCTAATTTTTAAATTAATATTCAAGTGCATATGTAGTTGTATAACTAGTTTTTAATTATTATTATTATTATTATTATAATATAGTTGTGAAATTTCGATGTCACTCAAAAATCGATTCAACTGCAATACAACGCCTTGCGCAGAACAATAGCGATAGGGTACCGAAGCGAGTGCTACCAATAGTTTTCCAAAAACATCTCTATCAAACTCCAACAAATTAATAATGAACATTAATGGCTTACGCCATTTGTGAGATAATTGCAGGAATAGATCATGATTTAGTCCTAAGTCTTAAGTCGTATTTACCTATTGTAGTTAAATGCTTAACATCAACAACAATTTTTATTAATAACCAAGTATTTGTAATTATAACAAAAACACACTAATAACGAAAGCTTATGTCTTATATTCTAAAAAAAAAAAAGAAAAACTAACAAAACAAAATTGCATACAAGGAAAACTACCCGATAGAACTTCAAATTAAGTTCCCTTTTTTCTACATATTGTGGATTGGCAGCGCTGTTTTCATATTAAGCTGAATTATACATTTTAGTTATTAGGATAACGCTAAGTATGCTTACGCGACTGAATTTAAATTAATTAAATGCAAATTGAAAACAGTAGAAATTTGATTGATAATTCTAAATGCAGTTTAGTATTTCTATCTCTATTATATATTTTTTTTATTTAAAGTTTTATTCAAATGCATTATTTCTTTCCTTTTTTTCCTTTCCCTTTCCCTTTACCTTTCCCTTTGGGTTCCACCGGTTTTGGTTCAATGGTTGGCTCCGGTTTTGCAATGATTGGCGGCACTTTCTTGGGCTCCAATTTGCACACCTCGTTCAGCGTCTTCTTTTTCATGACCTTATCGCCGGTTATCGCAAGGATGGGCACACGATGCCAGTTCTCCAACACCCTTTCGGGATAGACTTTAACATCGCAGCAATTTTCAAGCACAATCACATTTGTGTTTTCTGTGATGGGATCACGAAAAAGTAACTCATTTCCACAGTTTGTACAATTGTTCTTTAATCGACGTATACAAAACTTAAGGGGGAAAGCACGGCCAACCAATAGTTTATTATCCAGAAACACACTATGCTTGTACGTTGGCTTGGGTCGCGGTCGTTTCGTCCACTGATTTACAAAGGGAATTAAACGACTATATGTTTAAAATAAAAAACAAAAATTCAACAGTACCTCTTTTAAATTTAGTGAAGTGCTAGTTGGCCTGCATTCGGCACAACAGAAATTGCATGCATCCTTTGACTTTTGGTCAACAACTTCCTGCTTGGCACACAGTGGTTTTGTGTCCACGATACGTCGAACGGGCGCTTCCGGTTCGGGTTCGGGTAAGGGTTCGGGTTCGGGTTCGGGTACGGGAATTGCTTTAACATCTTTCGGTTTGAGGTTAAGAACATCGACGATTTTGTAATCGGGACATGGTCCACGTAACGGATCAAAACAATTGGGTGGACATATTTTTGGCATATGTTTAGACAATATTTTTCTCCATTTGCAGCAACTGTTCTCGGGGCCTGCCATGGAAGCGATGGATGGAAAGGTTTGGATTGAAACTATTGCATTTGAATATTGTAATTTTGACTATAATGTTTAGTGGAATCTGATTATTACATGTTACTAGGCGATTTGCAAAGCCACTAAGATTTAACACTGTCAAATTTTTTTTAATCTAATCTATCTATGGAAATGTTGCCTTCAATAAGAAAGGTCTTTTGTTTGAATTCGCAAATATCGATAAATCGCCCGCTCATAAATTCGCAAATTTTTTTAAGCAATTTACCACACTGCATTTAAATCGGCCCATCTCTAAATTCCAGCGCTCGTCTATCGCACGACCGCTTAAAAATTTGACTGCAAAATGGAATTTTCTGTGTTTGATTTAAATTTGCGGGACTTGGTGCGTGAACTTTACGGCCGTGCATTGAGCATCGAAGGCACTGAGCAGGAGCTACAAGACCGCCTCATAACAGCGCGCCACGAAAAGGCCGAGGCTCAGGCACAGGGCTTCGTCCGGCCCGGCAGACCGCCAATAACCAAATTTGGAGCTTTTGTGCAACCGGATGATTTCGCTGAGATTGAGTGTATGACCGATGACGAGTACGCAGTATACTCAAAGAGGGTGCAGTGGCGGCTGCGGCGCATAAACAAAACCTACAATCGTGACGGACTGGAGTACTATCATCCCGGCGTGCTGCATCGGATCGATCGGACAAAGGCGTATACGCTTAATATGAATGAGTTTTGGGTACGACACAAACCGTACATACACAAGGTAAGTCGGTATCAACTAAATGTGTGAATATATTTGCATTAATACTTACGTTTCGGCAGATCTTTGTTGTGTTCGTAACCCGCACCAACGGCGAGGAGCAGCGTCTTTGCTATGCCAGGAGCTTGGCAAAGGTGCGCGGCACGGAACTGAATGTGGAGCAACTGGAGGCGCCTGTAAGCTGTCAAGCCACATATAGATTTCATACTCGAACCAATCGTATTTTGATAATTACAGCTAATCACAAATGATGAAATTGGCAGGATCATCACGAACATATTGCTTGAAATCGAGTGCAATGGACTGGAACATTTTGTAGCCATCATTACAGCTAAGCATGAACTCTACTTGAAAGCGTTGCATGAGGTCAGACGGCTTACAGGGCAAAAGCTGCCACAGATTGTGTTAGATTCGTGCCAACTACACAGGTCCTTTGAGAGCATGTTCTGCTCCAAATCTGCGCGCTGTTTAACTCGGCTGGAGCATGAACCAATTGTGAAGAGCACGCACACTGAGCAGCTGGAGAGGATTCATAGAAACTACACACAAAATGTCGAGGCAGATAACCTACTAAGGGAGTATATAAAGCCTCTGCCAGCCGTACTGCAAGCCATGTGGCAGATCGAGGAACATAGAAACAAGCCCATATTGTTGGCTCGCTTAAACAATGCCAAGTTGAATGTCTATTGCGCCCAAGTTCAAAATGATCTGCCGCCCATTACATTCGAGGAGTGCTCTGCCGGCGGCGGGCTCCTGCAATTGATACTCTTCGATGCATTGTGGTGTCTCTGCGATGCGCGCGAACTCGAAGAGAAGAACACGGTTCAGCCGACGCAAGAGCCGCCGCTTTCAGATGAATGGCTACCTTTATTGACGTGAGCATTTCATTACTTTGTGCCTGATCGCTATATCGTAAATAATGCAGCTCTGCACCAATATAACTGTTCAAAATCCATGTCAAGTTTCTGAGACTAGAGATAAACCCGAGACTGAATGTTATCTAAAGCGCTTTATTGATGTGAATGACGTCGCTTAATACATTCTAGATATTTTCCTCGATTTTCTGCAGTTGCAGTGTGCTGCCCAAATCTTTTAAGGTGATATTCTCCAGACTCTTCTTTGTTTTGCCGGTTTTATCGATCTCTTCGTCAAATATCTTTAGATTTTTGGCATGATACCAAACCACGATGTTCATGAAGCCACCCAAAAAAATAAACGACGCTGCCGCCAAATTGAGCGCATATCTAAAATAATATACGATAAATACGAAATCAATTTAAATGTTTTGAATGATTACCTCATGGAGCGCGTATCGTATAGCCAACAGTTGCCCTTGTTGGTGCACGTCTTGCCCCACACCAGGCAGTACTTATCAATTAGCCAGCCATAGAAAATTGGACTGGGAATGAAGCCCAGCAAGGATGCCACCATGCTGCCCACTCCCAGAGCGAAGCTCTTCAGCTCGGGCGGTATACAACGCAGCGCGATAAGCAGGTTTGTGGATTTGCTGGAGGCACCGACGAGCTTGAGGAAGCACATGACGCCCAGGAAGATGAGAAACTTGTTGAAGCAATCGACATGGCAGGCACCATCTACTGCATATTGCAGCTGCAAATGGATCAAATGAGTAAAGAGTGAATTCACTTCAATGCACGTTGCCTACCTCGGAGCCGGCTGTTGTTGTGTTCGTGGGAGTTATGCATTCACAGCCGACGTACACAGTTCGTCCCAGTTGGTCCTTGGTCTTGTCGGTGCAGCCGGCATGACAGGCAGATATGTGGGTGACATTATCCGGACTGCAGATGGGGGCATAGTGCACATATTCACAGTGGCAGGAGACGCTGCAGCTGTCACTGGTCGTTGTCATGGAAGCCAGCTTATCGCTGCCATCACAGCCGATGAGCACAAAGCCCACAATGCCAGCAACCGTCAGGAAGTCCACAATTGAATTCCAAGCAGCCATCGATCTGGCGCTCGGCTTATACTTGGACACAATGTAGCCGGAGAGCAGGACTCCCGCAGCGGAGAAGCCCAGAGCTACGGTGCCTGTGGCCATGGTGGCCATGGAGGCG
Organism: Drosophila micromelanica; assembly: GCA_004143825.1. Taxonomy (NCBI): domain Eukaryota; kingdom Metazoa; phylum Arthropoda; class Insecta; order Diptera; family Drosophilidae; genus Drosophila; species Drosophila micromelanica. The sequence goes on along the minus strand of SCDY01000687.1, from coordinate 25,634 downwards.
GACTGCTGATATTGTGTCTCAATGTACTTGGGCGTGAATATCCAGTACACCATGTAGCCAAAGAAGTAGAGAATGGAGGCGCACGTGTTGTACACGTATACCTTGTTGGCCGCCAGAAGCTTTAGGGACTGCCACATGTCGCCCAGCGACAGATCCCTGTGCGCATTTGGATTCTGTTTGCCAGCGCTTTCCAACTTTAAGCGTCTGGCTTTCGAGCTGGGCAGCTCCTTGGGGAACAGAGTCATCAGGGTGGCAATTATAAATGTGATAACAGCCAAAATGATCCAACCCAACCACCAGGCGCCCAACCATCTGGGATCCTCGGGCTTGATCAAGGGCTCCGCGGTGGGTTCAATGTACCAACGCAGGCACAGAGAGGCTAGCGAATATCCAATGGCTGGACCCAGCATGCGCAGGAAGGTGGAGACACCTAAGTGGGCGAAGCTTATACAATTATCAGGTACTTATATATCAATGATTACTCACTCAGCATGGCGGGCGTTTTGGATTTGCTGGTATTATCATCCATGTAGGCAATGCCCACAACTAGAAACAGGGCCTGGCCAATGCCCAATATAAACTGGGCCAGAAATAGGATAAATTTAGGCACCCAAACACTCTCCTCGCTTATGCAGGTGGCCTCCTCGGACAGGCAGAGCTTCTGATCTCTATGTGCACTTGTCAGATTTTGAGCCAGACTTGATGTACCTCCATAATATCGGGTCAACTTTAGGGCATCTTCGCCAGCGCCATAGATGAAGTGCAGCGAACAGTTCAGTAGACAAAATATAACGATGGTAAAGAGACCTAAGAGGGGAGATAGTCTGCAAAGAACTCTTAAACCAATTAAATTTTTGAACTTACCGAATCCCATCCAGCGCGGCCGATGTCCTTTGCGCAGATAATAGCCGGTCAGGGTCGAGGCAAACATTGTGCTCATGTCGTTGCCCACCGATATAATGCCCAGAGTTTTGGTCGGTATTTTATAGCGTTTCTCCAATGTGGTAATTGTGCCATTGAAGTAGGCAAAGCATATGGCCATAAAACAGCCAGCTATGCCATATATAGTCACATACATAGTTTCCGTTGCGAATCTGAAATTGAATTGAAATCGTAAAGAAAGGTATATTTTTTAATAAGGGATTTTCAATGCTACCTTTGCAGGCCGGGTCCTTTAAATATCCAGAATCCGCATGTAGTATCTGCATCCTCCTGCTCGACATCCTTTTCGCTTTCTTTTCGCTTGTTTTCCAAAACTGGAATTTCACCACATTTGGTTAGAAATGGAGACACCTCAGTCTCATCTTTTATCTCAACACTCATCTTTGACTTGCTTCATTCAAGCGTTCAGTGCAACTGAGCGAAATTAGGTCCAAATATAATTATGTGCTTTACATTTATCTATTCACATTTCACGTCAATTATAGGTCTTTCGGATTACATGGATGCTGTTTACGATAATTGCTGCTTAACTCCTCCGACAAGATAAGATCTTTTGCCAGCAGAGATAAAATAATATGATAATGCTGCAAAATGCAAAAGCAGTTTCTTAATTTAGTAACCCCCCTCAAAATGTCAATATAATAAACTAATCATAATTTTCACTAGATAAGTTATGATTTGTTGAGATTTTATGAAATTAATTTCTTCTTTTTATTCAAACTTAAAATTTGTTTCTATATTGCTTATATTTTCTTCAAGTGTAGTTTATTTAGACTCATAGAGTTAATTAAGGCTAAAAGCTTAAATCATATATTATTTTAAGGCTTTTCTGTTTCCTCAGATACTTGAATTTTGGTGGTTAAGTTAATACCATCTGCTTTACTTCCATTTGATTTTTCGGCATCGTCCTTCTCCTCATCAAAGATCTGAAGGTCTTTAGCATGAAACCACACTCCAATATTCAAAATTCCGCCCAATAAGACGAAAAAAGCTGAAGTCAAGTTGAAGGAATACCTGAAAATTAAATGAAAATTTATAACTATAATTTATTGAAAGTATTTGGAAATATTTACCTTAGGGATTGCGTGTCGTAGAGCCAACAGTTGCCCTTGTTGCTGCACGTTTTGCCCCAGACCAAACAGTATTTGTCCAGAAGCCAACCGAAGAAGACGGGACTGGGTATCAGGGCGGTCAGAGATACAATCAATCCATTTAGACCCAGAGCAAAGCTTTTATCCTCGGGGTTAATGCAGCGCAGCGAGATCAGCAAATTTGTGGCCTTACTGGAGGAGCCCACGAGCTTGAGCAGGCACATCACCACCAGGAAGACGATAAACTGTTGGCTGCAATCCACTGGACAGGCACCATCCACAGCGTATTTTAACTGCAAACAAACGAAATCCAAATGAGTTAATGCCACCGATTCCACACCCGAAACATGACTTACATCTGGAACAGCTGTTTGATTAGTTGGATTTATGCAATCGCAGCCGGTGAACACGTTGCGTCCCAGCTGATCCTTGCCTCGGCCTGTGCAGCCCGCATGGCAGGCGGATATGTAGGTGACATTGTCCGGACTGCAGATGGGCGCATAGTGCACATATTCACAGTGGCAGGATACGCTGCAGCTGCCACCGGAGGTCGTCATGGAGCTCAAGTTGTCGCTGCCTGCACATCCGATGACCACATAGGCCAAGATGCCAGCCACAGTGAGAAAGTCCACAATCGCATTCCAGGCGGCCATGGTTCTACCGCTCGGCTTGTACTTGGAGACAACGTAGCCGGAGAGGAGTACGCCCGCGGCGGAGAAGCCCAGAGCTATGGCTCCCGTGGCCATGGTGGCCATAGATGCAGACTGTCTGTATTGGGTTTCGATGTACTTGGGCGTGTATATCCAGTACGCCAAATAGCCAAACAGATAAAAACTGGAGGCGAAGGTGTTGTACATGAAGACCTTGTTGGCCGCTAAGCGTTTCATCGAGCGCAACATGTCGCCCATGGACAGATCCCGTCGCTCCCTTGGATCCTGCTGGCCACTTTCCTCCAGTTTCAGGCGCCTGGCCATCGAGCTGGGCAGCTCCTTGGGGAACATGCACATAAAGAAGGCGGTTACGAGTGTGGTGGCAGCCAGTACAAGCCAACCGATCCACCAGGCGCCCAGCCATCTGGGATCTCCAGGCTTGATCAGGGGTTCCAAATGCGGCTCAATATACCAGCCCAAACAGACAGAGGCCAGGGAGTATCCGATGGCGGGACCTAGCATGCGTAGAAAAGCTGATATGCCTAAAAAAAAACAGTTGATAAAGTGAATGAAATAATTTAGAAATATTTTATAATTAATTTCACACTTACTGAGCATAGCTGGCGTCTTGGCCTTTGAGAAATTATCATCCATGTAGGCAATGCCCACGGTCCAGAATAGGGACAAGCCTATGCCGGCTATAAATTGGCTCAGGAATAGAATCAATGGCGGCACCCAGGTGCCATCCTGCTTGTTGCAGCCCGACTCCTGCGACATGCATAGCTTATGATCCTTTTCAGAACTTTTCAAATAATCGCTTATGTTTTTAAAGTCACCAAATTCTCGGGTGAGCTTTAACGCATCCTCGCCAGCGCCGTACATAAAGTGCAAGGAGCACGTCAGCAAACAGAATAGGAAAACCGTAAAGAATCCTAGCAACATACAACAAGGATCAAAAATATATTGCATGATTTGATCTATGGCATTTACCAAATCCCACCCAGCGCGCGCGATGTCCTTTGTGTATATAGTAGCCCGCCAGGACCGAGGTTAACATCATGCTCAGATCGTTTCCAACTATAATAAGGCCCGAAATTTTGGTTGGTATTTTATAGCGCTTCTCCAGGGTCGTGATTGTGCCGTTAAAATAAGCCAACGCCATTGAAAGAAGACAACCGCCTATGCCATAAACCAGGACATAGCTCTTTTCGGTAGCCAGGCTGTAAAGGATCGATGCGATTCAGATTGAAGATACGAAAAAAGTGTTGCACTTTGTTTTTACCTCTGCAGGAAAGATCCTTTGAATATCCAAAATCCACAGCGTACACTTTTGTGCGGCTTCTCCTTAGCCAATTTGGAGCTGTTGAGCTTGGCATGATCAAGAAACGGAGACTTTTCCGCTTGATCTGGTTTCGCATCGAGGCTCATTTTGGCGATTCATCCGACTCTGTCAAAAAATTCAGCCAGACTGACTAGAAACTAATTCCATAGAACTATATCTGGACAGGAGATTTGAAAGTGCATCCATAAACTTAATTTGGCTAATCGTAAACCGCTTGAATGTGATACATTGTATATCTGCCTGATGTCAACGATAATTCTAATCTTGTATAAAAACAATAAACGGATGCATAAAACGCAACAACACCGTTACTTTTCTGATTCCAAAAATTTGACTACATATAACGATGAGACAGCTATATTGAGATCAAGTGTTAAAAGTGCTAATAAGTATATAAAAATTTTACATTTTTAAATTCGAAATTCTTCTGATTAAGACGATCTATCTTCAAACTGTTTTAATCATTAAAATATTTTCATATATATAAATAGCAGTAATATTTACTGGGATTCCGAAGAGAAAACTGTCTTTGGTATGTCAACTTTTAACACCTATAAATTCTACTGTTCAAATATAATATATCTTTGAAGATATAATATATGCGAGATTTATAATAGTTAGCTTATGATAATGCCATCTCGGGCAAAGTTAATCTCAACGTAAATTTATAACGCAAACAACATCTGAAATGTATTTTTTTTTTATTATAATAGATACAGATTCACTTCGATCATAATTAATTATTTTTAGTCTCGCTGGGCTTAACGCTTAATTCGAATTGTTCCGGTTCTTTGAGACCTGTATCCCCCTGATCCTGCTCCTCCTCGTTGTCGAATATCTGCAGATCTTTGGCATGATACCAGACGCCAATGTTCCAAAAGCTGCCAGCAAAAATACACGCAGCTGAAAGCAGGTTCATGGTATAACTGAAAGGATGCGAGGAATTAGCTTTTTATGGAATCTAAGATTCTAATATAAACTGGAAGTACCGCACAGATTTTGTGTCATAGAGCCAACAGTTGCCCCTGTTGCCGCAGGTCTTGCCCCAGACCAGGCAATTGTTATCCAAGATCCAGCCGAATAAAATGGGGCTGGGTATAAAGCAGACAACGGCGACAACCACACTGCCCAGGCCCAGGGCAAAGCTCTTGTCCTCGGCGGTGACACAACGCAGGGCCAGCAACAGATTGGCCGCTCTGCCGGAGGCGCCCACGAACTTGAGGAAACACATGACGCCCATAAAGATGAGAAACTGCTTGTTACAATCCACCGGACAAGGACCTGGTCGGGCAAATTGGTGCTGCAATTAAAAGTATTTATAAAATTTAAATTTATATATATAAAATTCAATTTACCTGGGTAACATTTGCCATATCCAACGCTCCAATGCACTTACAGTCTGTGTACGTAACTCGACCCAGCTGATCCTTGACTTTGTCCGTGCAGCCGGCGTGACAGGCGGATATGTAGGTGACATTATCCGGACTGCAGATGGGCGCATAGTGTACATATTCACAGTGGCAGGAGGCGCTGCAGCTGTCACTGCCGGGTATCAGGGAGGTCGCCTTATCGCTATCGTCGCAACCGATGAGTACATAGCACAAGATGCCAGCCACCGTCAGTATATCAACGATGCCATTCCAGGCGGCCATTGACCGGGCACTGGGCTTGCACTTGGATATGACCAGGCCGGAGAGCAGCACGCCCGCCGCGGAGAAGGCCAGCGCAACGGTGCCAGTGGCCATTGAGGCTGTGCTGGCCGATTGCTGATACTGGGTCTCGATGTACTTGGGCGTGAATATCCAGTAGGGCGTGTAGCCAAAAAAGTAGAGTATCGAGGCCATTGTGTTGTACACGTAGATCCTGTTTCTGGACAAACGCTTGACGGCCTGCATCATGTCCTTAAGCGAGAGCTCCGCGGGGGAATGGCCATCAGCCTCATCATCTCCCCTTGATTTGAGTCTTCGAGCTCTGGCGCTGGGCAGCTCCTTGGGAAACAGATAAATGACAAAAGCGGACACAAACATGGCGAAGGTGAAAATGATCCAACCAAGCCACCAGGCGCCCAGCCAGCGGGTATCCTCATTGGTTATCAGCGGCTCCAGCCGCGGATCAATGTACAGACGCAGGCAAATGGAGGCCAGGGAATAGCCAAAGGCCGGACCCAGGGTGCGCAGGAAAATGGACCAGCCTGGCATAAAAATAAAAATAGTTAATGCCCAACTGATGGGATAAGTGGAAGAACCTACTGAGCATCGCAGGTGTCTTGGATCTGGTTGAGTTGTCATCCATATAGGCCAGGCCCAGCGTATAGAAGAGGGAGATGCCAATGCCGGAAACAAACTGTGCCACAAAGAACAACATTATGGGCGCCCAAACACTGACCACCTGCGTGCAGCTCTCCTCCTGATCATTGCAGAGTGTGTGATCCACCTGAGTTAGGTTCAAACTTCCCGTGTACTCGTGGGTCAGTTTTAGGGCATCCTCGCCAGCGCCATAGATGAAGTGCGGCGCGGCCATCAGCATGCAAAAGACGCCCAAGGTAATCAGACCTGGTTAGTGAATAAGGGATATTATATTTGTATATGTTTGCATATGCATAAATATATATAGTTTTATTTAACAAAAGTTCCTTGGATGCTCACCAAATGCTATCCAGCGTGGACGATGTCCGCGACTCGCATAGTAGCCCAGAAAAGCGGAGGTTAAAGTTGTGCTAATGTCATTGCCCACCGAAATTAGTGCCGTGGTTTTTGTGGGTATCTTGTAACGTTTCTCCAACGTGGTCAGCGTGCCATTGAAGTAGGAAAAGGCCAAGGCTATAAAGCATCCTGCAATGCCATAAATCACCATGTACATATTTTCGGTAGCCCAACTGTAAAATTATTTTTTTTAATTACAAGTCAAACTAAAATTTTGCATAAATATCAATTTAAATAAAACCTTTGTAAACGTGGACCTTGAAAAATGCCAAAACCACATAGGATATCTGCATTTGGAAGCTGCTTTCGGTTATCCTTTTTCGAATTTGCCACCTTAAGGAACTCAGTTTTCTCGTTGACCTCGTCCGACATTGTTGAAATACTTGGCCCAACTGCACTATAACTATAACCATATCTTAACTCTAACTATGGGGTGTAACTGTAATTGCCAACTTAATTGATGCCTCTAGATAATGCCCGCATAACCTTGCACTTTACATGCTAATCCCCAGTATATATGTATAGTAGTATATTCTAAGCTTCAGATAAGTTCCTTATACAGAATATCTGGTTCATGCACTTTTGACTGGCAATTATGTACTTTATTTTAGGTTGTTCAAATACAGACATGCGTTTGTTAAAAATATATAGACTTAAGACTGCAGGTACAGTGGTCGCTCGCAAATGAAAAATTTCAAAATTTAAGATTCTTATAATGTTAAAACGTGAGAACACCTAAAGAATTTGAGCTGCTTTAATTTATATTTTACAAATACAATTTTCTTTTAAAAAGTAAAAAATTAAATCTTCTTTTCTTTTATAGGAGCGACTACTGTACGTATGCTTATCGTTGTTGTTGTTGTTGTGCATATAATTCTAGTGAAATAAGAGCCTTGACGGTTGCATTTATCACACGATCTAAACCGCCATAAAAAAGTTTATTGTACCGACAGACTGCATCATTAAAAATGTCGTGTAATTATATATATATATTTGTATATATACATACGATCTAAACGTTAGGCACCAGAATCACTCACAATCTTTGCTTAATTTTAGTTTTAGCTTAAGAAATATTATTATATTTATAACGCTTATTATTAAAGTAACTTATATTTCGGTACTCTTTTCAGCATTGACCTCCTCCTCGTGCTGCACAATTTGCATTTCGACTTCTTTGACCTCCTCATCGAAGATTTTAAGATCCTTAACATAATACCAAACACCAAAATCGAATATAGCGCCCAAAGTTATGAAAATCGCAGCCGTAAAGTTGAGCGTATATCTAAACCAAAATCAAAAGTGATTACAAAATATATGATCAATATGAAGATTGACCCACCTCATGGACTCGGGATCGTAGAGCCAGCAGTTGCCCTTGTTCGTGCAGGTCTTGCCCCACACCAGGCACATCCGATCAAAGATCCAGCCAAAGAATATGGGTCCGGGTATAAAGGCAAACATCGAGCACAACATCATCCCGAAGCCCATCGCCGCCGTTTTATCCTTTTCCGGCACACAGCGCACTGAGACTAGAAAATTGGAGGCTCTGCCCGAGGCGCCAATGAATTTGAGGAAACACATCACCGACAGGAAGGCAACGAACTGTGTCCAACAGTTGACCGGACATGCGCCGGGCGTGGCCTGTCCAGCGGCGAGTTGCTGCGAGTGCAAACAGAAAGTTAAAGATAGCAACATCTGATGAGGTCACATTGAAGTTACCTCCAAATAGTTTGTAGAGGAGGAGACGCCAAGGGGAAGATCCCAGGTGCTGTTGTCGCTGGCCAGATCGAGGGCGGTGAGGCGCTTGAAGGAGCTGTTGCTGGCGCCCGGTATGCAGGAGCAGTCATAGAAGATCTATGAGAATTGAGAATTAAATGGAGCTAAATATATATATATATATTGTTCAGTCTGACCTTCTGTCCATCGGAACGCACGTGCTCCATTTGGCAGCCCGCATGGCAGGCGGATATGTAGGTCATGTTGTTCTCGCCACACACCGGAGAGTAGCGCACGTAATCGCACGAACAGGCCGAATTGCAGGTGGCGGTGTCATTCACAGCGCTATTGTGAATATTCACAATGACCGAGCGCTCGTTGTCCGGACAGCCAATAAAGGCATAAGTGACCACGCCGGCGACAACCAAAAAGGCGCTGATCACATTCCAGGCGGCCATATACCTGGCACGTGGCTTGTACCGGGAGATGATGAAACCGGAGAGGAGCACGCCAATCGCCGAGAAGGCCAGCGCCACGGTGCCGGTGACCATGCTGGAGGTGGCCGCCGACTGTTTGTACTGCACCTCGATGTACTTGGGCGTGAATATCCAGAAGGGCGTGTAGCCGATCAGATAGAAGATGTTCGACAGGGTGTTGCACATGTACGTTTTGTTGGTGGTCAGCCGCCTGAAGGTCACCAGCATGTCCTTGAACGAAGCCTTCGGCTCCGCTGTGGCCAGCGGTTCCAGCTCTGCGGTCAGCTTCTCCTTCTCCGAGCTCTCCTTGTACTTGAGAGAGAGGCGTTCCCGCCGACGTTTCTCCTCCACCATGCGCCTGGCCGCGGCCCGTGGCAGCTCCTTGGGGAACATCGCCAGGAAGATGCCCGAACAGGTTAGCAGGCCGCCCATGACCAACCAGCCCAGCCACCAGGCGCCCAGCCAGCGCGGATCCTTGTTGTTGATCACCGGATGCAGCTGCGGCGCAATATACAGACGCAGGCAGAACGAAGCCAGGGCATAGCCAATAGCGGGACCCAACATTCGCAAAAAGTAGGAGAGACCTAAAGCAGGGTGAGTATGAAAAATTTAAAAAAATTTGGGAAAATGGACTGATAAAATAAACGATTCTTAAAGAAATAATCACGATAAATCTTAAACCAAGAATCTTGAACCAAGTAAAACATATTTACTAGAACTCAGTACAAAAGTTATAAAAATTTATATGCTGTCGGGTCTTGTGGATGATTCCACTAAAAAAATCAAAAATTATTTTTATGGTATATTTTCTGATATTCTAGGTTTTAAAAAAAGCTCGTTTGGAAATTTTATATTTTAATAATTTTTTGCTATGCTTGAAAAATTTTGAATTATGATTTGTTATATCTTATGCTAAGACATTCAAATCTCAATCATATATGATTGATAATTGTGATGTAGAATAATTCCGTTTGATTTCTGTTGACATTATCTTACTTTTTTACATCAAATAAGAAAATGTAGTTTTAGAAAAGTTCATCGTTTCAAAGATAATCAACTTTGCCGCATCACCTCTCTTTGATAATCATAAACGGCAGCATTAGTTGTGATAGATTATTTTGAGCTTATCTGGCACAGCTAAGCGGCGCCCCGTTACTTTATTGGAGTCGTAAAGCCATTAAAGACGTGCCCTTGTGCGCATCTCAAACTGTCCGAAAAATAAACGTATACAAATTATAATTCTCTCGGCTACTTACTCAACAGGGCGGGCGTCTTGGATTTTTTTGTATTGTCATCCATGTAGGAAACGCCGAGGGTGTAGTAGAGGGATCCGCCTATGCCCGATATGAACTGGGCGACAAAGAGCAGCACCTGGGGCGCAAAGTTGCCCTCGCCCACCTCGCACTCGGCGCCGCCGCCGGTGAGCCGACAGAGGGTCTTCGAGCGCTGCTCCTCAATGGCCTCCAGGGTGGCGTTCTCATCGGGCAAGGCTCCAAACTCCTCGGTCAAAGCCAAGGCGTCCTCGCCGGGTCCATACAGAAAATGGGGCGAGGTGGTCATCAAGCAGAAGATGACAATAGTTAAGAGGCCTACAACAGGTCAGGATTTCGATTTAGATTTGGATAATATGAAGCTTGTCTTCAGCTCTTACCAAAGCCAATCCAGCGTGGCCTGTGACCCTTGCCCGCATAATAGGCCAGGACGGCAGATACCAGAGTCTGGCTAATATCATTTCCCACAGATATGATGCCCGTGTTCTTCGAGGGTATCTTGAAGCGTTTCTCGATGGTGGTAATGGTGCCATTGAAGTAGGCATAGGTCATGGAGAAGACGCAGCCCACAATGCCGTAGAGCAGCACATACGCGGTTTGATTGGCAAAGCTGTTTTGGGGGTAAAGGGAGGTAGGTAATTTTAGTGGAAGGAGGCGGAGGTGGGCTGATTGATCCACCTACCGCTGAAAGAAGGCGCCGCGGAATAGCCAAAAGCCACATGTGACATTCTTCTCCAGTGGCATATCGTTCAGCAGCTGGTTGATCTCCTCGGTCATCAGGCGATCCTGTTCGGATTTCTCCCTCTTTAGCTTGGCCTTGAGCCGAGCCTGGGCAGCCTTGTAGTCAGCGGCGCTGGTTGCGTTGCCATTGTCCAGCAATTTGGCAGCGGCATCCAGATGACGCTCCTCATCCTCCTCATCCGGCGCCTCAACGGCGTTGGAGACGCGTGGCGAGGCCGCCTCGACGTCCTGCGTCGACTGCGCCTCCAGCTCCGGATTTGGCTGCTCCTCACTTTGCACCATATTCTTTGTATCCTCTTTATTTTATGTGTTTTTTTGGCTTTTCTTTGGCTTTGTTTGTGTGTTCTTTTTTTCACGGCCGTTTCAGCGGCACATTGGACTCTTCCGGCACACGCGACAACAACAACAACAACAAGCAGCAGCAACAACAATGTTTGAGCGTAATTTTTAATTTTTCAGATCTTTCACGAGCAATTAGCTGAAACTGCGACTGGGCTCGTGGAGCTCGCCTCTGTTTTCTTTTTTTGTTTTTGTTTTTTTTAGTGGCTGCGATCGAAGTGTTGCTGCACGAGCTGCTGTGGAACAACCGCACGCGTCACCATTTGCGGATCGAGTGGCATGATGTGCCCAAATTACGCGCGATCTTAACGGAATACGTTGATACCTAGACGCTGGCCGCCTCGAGCGTTCCCCGCAGCGCCTGTCTATCCACAGTTGTCTATCCGCAGATTTAACTGTTTGTTCTTGTTGAGGTTGTTGTTGTTGTTGTTGTCAGTGTCTATCAAGATCACGGTGACGACGTTGTCCGATGTCGTTGGTTAAGGATTATATCTGGATTGGGTTATCAGCAGCTCTAATCTTTTATTTGACAGATGCGAATCCGCCCGTATTTTCCTCCTCCCCACAACAATTTGCAATCGTTATCATTCAATGCTTCTGTTAATTACCGCAAAATTTACAGCTTTTCATACTCTTTTCTTTTTTTTTTAATTTTTTGCTGCTGTGTGTGTTTTTATACTCGTTCACGAAGTGAAAAGAGTATGTTGAGTTTGTGCAATGTCCGTCAGACAGAATCCTGATGATTTTCTCTAAAAATCGCACAGAGATTTTATGAAAGTTTCAGAAATGAAGTCAACAAATTTGGCAGAAAATTTTGCAAACATTTCGGCCAAAATCAGTAAAATTACAAAAATCTAAAACGTTCAAAAATTACAATTATAGTTCACACCGATTTCGACTGTTTTGAGTTTTTTTAAACTGTGAGCGAGCATTACGCAGTCGGTTACACCCGATTGCAATGTTTTTCCTTTTTTTTTTTCTAAGAAATAAAGTCATATAATACAAAAATGGCCGTGCTTTGTGATAAGAGCGCACACTAACATATATAAGTATATATACATATGCATTGTAGCTATATATAGTATCTGTGTGTGTGTAAGTGAGCTTAGACACACACACACACCCACAACAAACGCTCAGCTGAGACTAACATGTTGATAAGTTTTTCATGCACTATCATTGTTTGGCTTTAGTTTTTCTATTTGACAGATATCATTTTATACATATCATGTCATAATTTTAATTATTTTTTTGCAACTTAGTAAAATGTTGTAAAATAAAGCGTAAATTGAAATGTGTAGATTTGAATTTCTTTAAAAATATTTCTGTAAGTTTTCAATCGAAATAAATTCATAAGCTTTTTTTTGGCGCTTTTTTTATATTTTGTTGCTTGTCTTTTGTTCATTCTTAGTATTATTATTATTATTTTTTTTTTATTTTCAAAAGCTGTGCTCAACGTGTTCTATTATTTAATGCATGTAAATGTGTGTTCTACAGTTGAGTATATATGAGTACACTCATTTATATATACTGAATACACTCGCATGTTCGCTTGTGTTTATTGTCAACGCCACAATTCACTTAGCATATTTAAATTTATGCGCTGCTTATCACTTGAACTTTATCTTGATTATGTTGTGCTTGAATCATAATACTATATACTATTTAAATTAGGCGTTAGCACAAATATTTTGCTGAACTTGTAAACCATGAAATTAACACTTAATTAGACAACACATATATTAGCTAAATATTTCAAATAGTACCCAGAGAAATTGAATGTGAATGCTCAGCATATAGAGAAAATATCTATAAATTATCTATAGCTATAGCACGTCGCGATAGAGACGATATCGTAACCGTAACCGTTGCCGTACTAAACTAAGCTAAACGCAGCGTTTATAATATCTGTGGAACGCTGCTCTAAGATGAGCAGATGAGCAGATGAGTGCCTCGCCCCGCCTGGGAATATGGAAGACACTCGAGTCTTTAAAGCTAATTCCAATTCAGCGTTGAGATCCGTGCTGTCTGCGTCTGAGTCTGTGTGTGTGTGTGTGTGGGTGTGTGTGTGTGTGACTGTGTCACTGACATCAATTCCAAGCCAAGATATTAGTATGTGTGCTATCCAGAGCACAATTCTTTATTAGATATGCCTGGCATACAAATTCAAAAGTATAATACAAAAAAACAGCATATAAATACATTTTCCAGGGTTATCAAAGCGATTTTTGATAGATTTTTACAAGATATGGCAAAGAACTTAAAATTAAAAAATGCGCATTCAAAGTTTGTTTTATCGATACGGAAATATGCACTCTCAATATTTCAGTCCAACCTTGTTACTTTCTATAGACATATATCAATTTGTGGTATATATATATATATATTTATATATGCTTCCCCCACTCCCCCTCACACCCAGATTTGTTGTTGGCCACCCGTCGTGTCTGCGGTTAGCTCTTATCACGCCGTCTGATTCAATCAACCCCAAAACCGAGTCGTCTGCTATCTGGTGTCACCCGATGCGCACCCAAGTGGCCAGCTGAGAAGTGCGTCGTCTATGCTAAACCCAGATCCAGTTGCAGATCGTAAACGATAAGCGATACGCGCTCTTTCCCTCTCTCTCTCTCTCTCAGTTAAGAGCTTTTGCACTCTAGTTAAATTTAACTGAAACTCAGCAAGCGAAAGTTTGTTAAAAGTGTGTAGCTCTGAAATACCCTAGAATAGCTTGAGAGGGTACGAGATATAAAAATAAATATCTATTGCAAATTAGCTAAAATAAAACATTTCTAGGTTTTAAACCGTAATATACCCTGTAATAGTTAGCTGCTGTGATTTTAGAATAGAAATAGCTAGAAAAATAAGAAAAATTTCCATAATTTTGTATACTTTTAATATATTTTTAATTATTTAAATTCAATTTGACAAGTAAGAAATACATAAATATTTATGTACCTTAACTCAATTTGACAAGTTAGAAATACCCTTAAATATTTAAATGTTTTTCCAATGATAAACAAGCAAAAATGCCAAAGTATAGAATTAAATATCCTATAATAATTCATAGATTGTACTCTAATAAAATTTTCTAATGATATTCTTAGAGCTAACTATGCTTGAAATGTGATTTAATCGTAGTTTGGTTCGTTAGTTACCCTAGCATAGTTACATGCCTGCCAATTAGGGGTTACAACGACGAATCAATTCAAATGTTGCCAAGCCCGCTAATGCCCTTTATTTATGTTTTGGCGGGACTTACAAAATATAATCACAAGCTTCAAACCACATATGTGGTTTTCGAAGGGTGGAGGCTTATGGTTTTTAAATGTTGAGTTTGAGTTTCTTAAAAAGCAGCTGAAGCCGAGCAATAAGTGGGCAAATGGAAACGCTTTTAAATAATCCCGTCCCATGCAAGAGGCAGCTTCATAATTGGCCAAGTCGATGGGTGTGTGTGCGAGTGTGTGTGCGTGTGTGAACATCATATGTTTGGCAGCGCAATAAAAATCAAAAACATAATTTCTTGTATCAATTGAGCGGCAATAAAAAAAAAGAATGAAAGCATGTTTATTATTATGAGATGTTGCGTGTATTTGGTTTGCCGCAGGACACAGCCTGTGCCTGTCACAGCTGTGTGTGCCACACACACACACACATCCACGCACACACCAGCCAAGCTGTAATTGCAGTATGCAGAGCAGGGCAGGGGTGAGGGGTATGCTCAATGCCGGGCTCAACATAAATAACAACAAATGAGGCAGCGCCTGTTATTGGAGACCGCATCTTTATCTCAGCTGTGTGTGCGTGTGTGTGTGTTGTTGTTGTTGTTGTGGCACTTTTGCGCGCTGCCTGTAAGTATGCCACAAAATAAAGGCAACTGCAAATTATGCTGCTGGCACGCGACCACGCTGCCATTTTGTTGCGATTTTTATTTCCGCGACGCTTTTCCTTTTGTTGCCAAACTCAAAAACCGTATGCAAATGACATTTGTGCCCAGCTTCCCCGGGAGGCCTTATCGCAGCCGCACACATGAGGGGCGTGGTGGTGGGGGAGGATGGCTATGAACTGAAACTGCGAGCGTTGACAATAAATAATATTTGCAAATCAAGTGAATCGCCATGAATTTTAAGCAGCCCAAGGAGGGAAATTTGGAAATTTTCGCAAACCAAATTCAATGCGCGGGGCGTGGCTCAAACAAATGTGTGTTTATTAGTGTGTGTGTGTGTGTGTGTTCTGCTCTTAAGTGTAATTCCAAGACGAATGCTGCAGCTTACTGACGCCTCAATTGCCTGTTAACCCCTTTGGCCCCGCAGAGCCCACACACATGGCGCTCAGACGTGCCAAATAAACCGCTTAAGCACTCAATTTGCGCGTGAAAAGGAACTTGACACCCATACTCACACACATGTGTGTGTGATGTGTGAACGCCCGCCAACCGCGGCACATGTCAGCACTTTGTTGTGATTTCCGTTTCCGCTGCCGCCGCCCCATCAACCCGTTTAGCACCCCGTGTTTATTGATATTGCCTGGCATAATGGCATTTAGCATACGCTTCGTCGTCTACTCTTTTTTTTTGTACATTATTTTGTAACCCTTGATAAGCATATATGTATTTATTTGTGACTTCCCGTGTCAAATTAGGGTTAAATGCTGTCAGGCCCTGCCGCGCCCCCCTTCCCTGCTTTCCTGCTTTGGGCTAATTTTGTTGTTTAGCGTATTTATTTTTTACGCAGCTTTATTTTTGGCATTTCGGTTGACTGCCCCCCTCTGCCTTAAGTAGGTCTTAAGTCTTCATTTGTCTGCGGCCGTGGTTTCAGCTTCTTTTCCAGCTGCATGCCACATTTGGGACATACTCCAGACTCTGGCACAGCTGCGCTTAATATGCCGACCGCATGAAAAACCCACAATTTTGCTGGCCAATTTCGCTGTCAATTTAAGTTGTAATTAACAGGCGAGCCGAGTCCGGTCCAGTGAGAAATAGTTAGAAAAAAAGAACCAAAGCATAAGCTTGTGACCCCCGGCTACTCTGACCCGGCCATGAACTCTTGGCCATGTGGCATGCAACTCACGTGCGCTCATTACGCATTTGATAAATTTAGCATGAAGCAGCTTGGTGAGGGGTATGGGAGGTCAGACAAGGTGCGTCCGACCTAATCACCCAAACCAACCAAAGCAAGCGCAAATGTCAAAATAGACAATGCATCGATTACTTGTGTGCGCCCGAGCAGGGACACCAGTGCTGCCAATTTCTCTGAAATGAAAAGTAGCTACGTTAGAAAAAAGTGAGATAAACAAAAAACATTGGTATTTATACTTTTTGTATTCATTATTTATTTATAATAAAAAAAAGCTAAAAAATGACTTAACCACATAGATTAATAACTATTATTAAACAACTTTTTAGCTTTGGAATTTATATAAATATTATATATACCTCACTAACATATATAAATTTTGAGTTGTTTTAACTAATATTACATATTCTAAAACATCAAAAGCTCTGTTTACAATAAAGCAAATAAAATACACATTTGGCTCTTATTCGAATTTAAAGGCTAGATTTGACTGGAGAATATGCTTAATTGGCTGCACTGCTGCCGCACCCCCATCCCAGTACCCCTGTGGGGTCATTCATATTCGGCACATAATTAATCAAAAAAGTAGCGTAGTTTTTACACACAATAGCGTTGGGCCGGATTTGGGCCATTAAAATTGGGCATTGGGCGCTCGCATAATGAGCTGCAGCAGGACGGACGCAAGCTGAAAGGATTAAGCCCGGCAGCGTTGGCAATTGTGAGATGTGGCCGCTGCGGGTCGCTGGCTTTCCATTTGTTTTGTTTAGCCAACGTCGAACAACGTTCATGACCATTTTTAATTCCTTTGCTTTTTATTTTTGATTCTTTGCCGCCCCCGCCCCCCTTATTTTTACGCTTCTTATGTCGGCGGCACTTGCCGAAAGCCGCTCGGAAAAAATAAGCTTAGGAGCGGCAAACAAACCGCTCGAGTCCTTTGTTCATTGTGGTGGTATTTTTCTTTCATTATTTTTCCTTCTTTTTCACTCATTTTTTTAACCGTTCTTTCCGATTTTAATTCTTACTTTTTACGCGAGTCCTCGACAGCAGTCGCATTTGCTCAATTAGAGACGTGCCCTGGTCCAGGCCATGGCTCTAAACCGGCCCGTCGCCATAGAGCGTGACTCGGGCTTCCCCGCCCCCCGCTACGTTTCTCCGTTACATTCGTTGGCGCCCTTTTCGTTTCTTAACTTGGGATAGGGCTTAGGCGTTTTTACTGATTGTTTGCCGCATTCGTTGTAAGTATCCTTGTCCGTGCCCACTTAAGCATTCTAAGCTCACAGCTTAATCCAGCACAGGGTTGACCTTCTACCAAAACGGAAAAATCACGTTTTGATTTCTTTTTATTGTAATTTTATGCTTTTTTTATGTTGGAGTATTTGGGTTCAATTAGAACACTGCAATTTCTGATTCTTAGAAGTAACATCGCCTCTCTTTGCGATTTTTATTAACTTTAATTTGTTACTTGTCAACATTTAGTTAAGATCGCCTTTCTATGTGATTCTCATTATCTCAAGTAATGGTTTAGTGTGGCTCCTCGAAGAATTATTATTTGAATTAAGATTTCTGCATGTTCAAAGCATTCTTGAGTTATGAGCAAAGTCTGCGGCCATATTTCATATCTGCATAAGCAGCTAATTTAAAAAGCAATTTCAAAAACTTAATTTTTCAGCGATTATGTTTGTAAACAGCGACAAGAGCTGCCACCAGCAGCAGCCGACCAAAGACAAGGCGTATCGGTGAGCTTTTTATCATGAACAAACATTGTAGCAGCCGTTGCATAACCAAGCCCCACCCCCAACCCAACCCACCACCACCCATTACTTGGCCAACGAAATGGTCTCAAATATGAATTTATTTTCCTTACTTTTCATCTCATTTTTTTGTTGCTGTTGTTGTTGTTGTTGTTGCGGCGCGTTGTGTTTTATGCTGTTTAAAAAGCATTTAAGTCCCTGTAAAGTGACCCTTTTAATTTTTCTTGCGCTTCGTCGCATTGTTGCCTCTTAACACAAACCACATCCCACCACCAACCACTTTGGGATTGTGACGTTTCCTTCCGTTTTCTTTTTTTCATTTTTTTTTTTATATAATATAATGAAATATATTCATGCGGCGCATTTTTTGCGGTTTGACACGCTTGTTCTGTTGCGATTTCGATATCATCTGGGCACTGTCATTGGGCATTATCAAAAAACATAGGGGAGGCAAATTCATCTCAAGGATATGCTGAAAAATGTGCTCGTGTAGCATTAACTTTTTTTAATTGCATTGATTTTTGGGAATTAACTTTGAAATTATTCTCTTTGTCATGTTGACAACTGCAAAAGTTTGAAATTTTTTTTTAAGTAATACAAGTTTTTGTTTTTTGATTGAGTTTTCTCGCGCAATTTGACGCTAGAAAAATAAAAAATTTAATTTATGTTTAGTTCATTTAGTTATCAAAAAAGAATTTTTAGTGAGTGGTTTATGATATTAATTAATATATTTAAGCGTTAATATTTGATAAAAAATAAATGTTGTAAAAATTATTATTAACTGTAGAGGTTATAGTTATTAAAAATTTCAAACTACATTTTAAATAGTACTGCCCAATATAACCTTTGTGTACATTTATAAACTATATATCGACGAATACAACATAGAAATTAAGTTTGAAAATAAATTATGTTTGTAAACCAACATAATTCGACTATTGAGCGCGCAAACTAAATTATTTGGAAAATTACATGTTCTAAGACAATGTCCTGGAAAAAGCTGAAACAATTGAAAGTTTTAACAATTCGACCAGCCAGAAACCGCGGCATATTGTGGCAAGAGACGAGGGGCGGGGAGCAGAGTGTGGTATTAGAAAGACCAAGTGCAAAAGTTTACGAAAAGCATATAAATTTTGAAGCGATTTCGTGGACGCCAACTGATTTGGTAGACAAGGATCTGGTTGCAAATGAATTCAATGGCTTCACTGTCCTGCCGGTTGAGGGACAGGACTTCGCCGGCGCTGGCATTAAACGTTTTCTAATTAAGTGCGCCACGGCTCCTTTGGTAGCGCATTGTCCTTATTGTCGTGGGCATTTTATTATTTTTACGCTGCGAGTCAACAAGGATAATTATTGTTTTGCCTTAGATTTTATGCGCGACGTCGATGTCCGCGACCAGCGATGCGTTTCATTTTCGATTTTCGGGCCGTTCGCTGCTTTCTTTAAGGGTGTAAAAGGGGTAGGATATTAAGCTCCATAAAGTAGTTGGGGGGGAGTCTCGTCTGGTTTGAGCTCTGCTCGCTCCCAGGCGGGCTTATTGGATTAGAATGCGTCGCTGTCTATTAATTCGTACTCTTAATGGCCCCACGTAATTTTGTCCAACTGTGGCTTCCCCTGATTTTTCTTTCTTAGCGTTTCTTGTTTTTTTTTTTTTTATTTTGTAACAGAGGGTCCTTAATTTACAAAAAAAAAATAAAGAAAGAAAAATTTAAAAGACGCGATTATCGTTGTTCTGCTTCCCATTTATAATGCTCTTTATTTTGTTTGAATTACGTGGACAGTTATTGAAAATTCCGTTTTGTTTGTTTAATTATGAACTTTTTCTTTGACAAATGCATTGAACATAATTTTTTTTTACTTTACGTTTTTTTTTGTGTTCACGCTTTTTTAATCTGCTTTTTAATTTCCTGTAAGTTTTCTTTGATGTTTAAACTTTTCTTTTTATTTTCACGGTGTTTACCAATTTACACAGCAAATTTATATATATAAATATATATGTCCATGAAAAGCTTATGTTTTTAATTAGCCTATCATCATTTGCTGTTCAGCGCGTTTAATAAATACACAGCAAAGTTTTTGTAAAAACTTCTATTTATGTAGGGAAAGAAAAAAATCGGACTGTATATAAGTTTTATGGGTTTTTAGACAATTTATAGCATATAATATTTGTAAGATATTTTATAAATTCAAATTTTAAATTTGACAATTTTTCATTGTTTTCGGCGAATTTTTGAGATGATCTAAATAATATCAATTACAAAATTTGCCAAATTCAATTCTTTAAATTTGCTGTCCTTAAGAAGAATTAAGAAATTGCGAAGACAAATTTGTCTCCGAACTTAGCTGGAAACTAATTTCAATTGGGATGCAGGCAGCCGTGAAATAAACAAGAAATCACTTAATGCCAACAATTACATAACCAATTAGGACTTTTGGCTTTATGAGTGAGTCAAGAAGTCGGAAGGCGAAGCGCTTAATTTTTGGTCACAGCATCCACAGGACATGAGAAAGATGCGAAAGAAGAAGAAGCGAACGCTGTCATTGTGCCCATAAAAACCAAAACAGCAGAAAACTTTCAACAATGCACAGGCAAAAAGGAGGGGCGGGGGCAAAGTTGGGGTTTGGGCAACTTATCAAGTCGATTACGTTTATGGAATATATAAACGAATGTATTTGCTGGTAAATGTTGCGCGTCCTGTGTGTGTAGTGGACAGGACGAACGGGTCTAAGCTGGACAACAAAAGGTTGCCAATTTGCTGGCTTGTTTGGCAGTTGATACTTGATATGTTTAGCAGGATAAGGGTGCAAAAGTCCAAGGAACTGATGCAATAGTTGTCATTGTTCAACTGGACAGTGGGCAACTCCTTAAAGTTCCGTTTGATAAGCTACTTTAGCAAAGGACAACGCTCAATTTCCCAGTTTCTTCTTTATTTATTTATATATATTTTTTTTGGAATCGGTCAAAGCACATGCTTAAAATATTTATGAAAATATGAAAAGCTGCAATAAAAAGCCGCCTCACACACACAAATACTTAAATAAGCTGATATTGTCAAAAGGCAGCAGGCTTAACTAGGCGTATGCGTAATATAAACCAGAAGCAGCAAATATAAGCATGTGTGTGTGTGTGTGTTAGATGATAAAGTCAGCAACATGATAAATCATCGCTATAATATTTATAAAAAAAAGAAGAAGAAAAGGCAACTTGTAAGGACAGCGCAGCATGTGTATATATAATCGAATTTTTATTGATACAAGCAGCTTACGTTGAAAGGATGCCGCTTACAGTAAGTGGGAAAACAGGGGGTAGCCAGTGGATGGAGACGCACTCAATGCAAGGAATAAAAAATGTATATATGTATACTAATACGCATTTTTATCAATTGGTCAAGCAGGACGCTATTACCAGTCGGCGAGGGAGTTCTGCTTCGCTTATTTCCTTATCAGTCCTTAAGGCTGACCATTCGTATGGAAAGGATACACAAAAATTGCGCTATGAATATGTTATTAGTTTATAACCAAAATCAATTGCTGGTAATTGCCAGCTTAAGTACATATATATGATATATATGGATATATATAAGATGACTTTTAGTGTATACGCCCAACGGTTCAAGCAGTCAGCGTCCTGTTTTGATACTCAAGACTTTTGGCTTTTAATAAAATTCCACATTGGCAGCGAGCACTTCAAACTGTTTGTAACTCAATTAGAACAAAGGCAACGATGCTCCAGATGGAACTGTAGCTGCTGATGAATATGCTTATAAGCAAGAAAGCGCCCGACTCGAGCCATAAAGAAAGGCAAAAATTGTTGATAATTCATTTTCTATACACTAACCGAGAGCATTATACCTTTATTATACTTTTTACAAATCGAATGTGTCGTGATCTTTTTCATATCAAACTTAACTTTAACATAGGAATTAAATTTTATTTTTAGTTAATTAGTCATAATGTATCTCTTTTGGTAAATGTAAATATGTCAGTATCTGAAACTTAATTTTTAATAATAACATAAGAATTTAAAACTCTTAACTATAAATTAAAAAATTTAATAAATAAGTTAGGGATTTAAGACAGATGTTTAGAAAAATTGGTTAATGTGTTTAGATATTTATTATTTTATTTATAGATTATAATAAAGTTCTACAATGTTAATCAATCTTACAATTTAGTGCTAGTTTTTTATATACTTTTGTACATATACTTAAAACGTAGATTTTTCTACAGATTTTAGTTTCTGAAGTTCGCCTTGATAGATTTTGGAGTGTATTTAAAGTTCGTTGTGAGAGTCGTTAAATTTTTTATTGTTTAGAATAACTTTGACGTTGACGCGTCGACGTTTGCTGACAAGACGGCGACGCTGAGCTGATGATGATGTTGTTGTTGTTGTTCTTGTTGTTGATGATGTTCTACGTGCAACCCTTTCGGCGCGTGAGGGGTTGTACGGTTGTGGGCTATGTGTTTGGGTGCGTATGATGGAAGCGGCAGTATCTTGATAAGATTAATCAAATTTTCATAAAATGCTCTGTGGCACAAAGCAAGCACAAAGTAGCAGAAAATATGCTTGGCGTGTAAAAAGGATTTATGCGTAATTATATAGGAATAGCGTAAAGGAAACTCCCCACCCAACCAAAGAATTCTCCTCCAGCAAACCATTCTGAAAGTTGTTGGCGCAAAAGTAAGTCGCAAATCAAAAGCTTGACGTTGACAGCGCTAAGAAGTCCTATTTGGAGAGGGGTCCTTTGAGGGGGGTTTACTTACACTCATTCGTTCATTCATTCATTTATTCACTCATTATGCCAACGGCTTTTAGTTTTACCTTTCGCATTGGGCGATTTTCTTTTGTGTTGCATACTTTTTGGCAACGCTCTTAATTAGCTGCGCTCTGAATGAAGAAGCACCTGTGTTCAGGGTTGTCGCATCGCTTCGATTTCGCATGCGTGTATATATAGCGAGATATATCTGCATAACGGCAAGCAAAGTAAGGCACACAAATTAAAACCACAAAATAAGTCTTGAGGCAAGTCTGGTGTACTTTTAGTTGTAGTTGTAGTTTCCCTCTACAAAGTGCCAGTCATTGAGTGTTTGCATTAAAAATGAGAGACGTCTAAAAGCCGCTTACAGTGGTATGCAATTGCACCAAAATGTGCTAACTAGGGGTACGATTTTATAGATCTAATAATCTTTCGTTTTAAAAATAACTCAAAAGAGTTTTTTCAACTATTAAAAAACATTCGAAATTTCCTCAGGTTTCAAAACTGTTTATTTTGCTAATGTGTAAATTTATATAAATTAAAAATTGTATTTGCATTTCATTTATTATTTGCATACATTTTTGACAATTTTTTCTTGAAGTGTTAAAAAGGTTAGATATGTAGGAAAGTTGATTCGGACTAAACATTTTTTATATTGTTTTTAAAATATTAATTTACAATAACTTGAACTTTCTGTTTTTGCTAACATAGTGAAACGGAATTTAAGTAAATTTCTAAAGTTTTACAATTGTTCCAATTGTAAATTGTTGTTTTAAGTAGTTTTTGGGAAAACTTGTTCGTTTCCACTGTGGCAAAACCAAAAGATTTTCACAAACAAATATAAAATGTAAAACTAAATTTGCACATTACCCGGAGAACATGTGCCATCACCACGATTCCAGGACAACAAAATAACAACAACAACAACAATAAGAGCTCGAAACCTAACCAAAAACGTGAATGCTGAAAAGGTAAAAGCGAGTAGGCAACGAACACCGTTTTTGGGTTTTGGCCAAAGTCTACGCTTAAGGAATAGGAAATATACGTATATATACGTATGAAAGCAGAAGCTATTAGCTGGCAGCCGCAGGAGCAGAAAGAAATAAGGACTTAACAATCTTGACAACTACTTTCCGCTTGACAAGCAATTTCCACATAGATAAATTGAAGCAAAGCTGCAAAAAAAAGTGGCAAAAATTTAAAAAAAAATAAAAGCAAACTTTACTGAAAAAAATATATTTGAAATTAGTAGCTAAATAATTGCAGCGAACGCTACGTATACGTAACGTATGCATGAATAAGCAGCCCAGTTGCCAGCTGCTGTGGGTGGCCAGTGGGGCGGCTGGGGACGTCAATGATACCCAAACTATGAGGCGGCGACATGAAACGGAAACGAACTTGAAGCCGGCACGAAATGCATTTCAGCTCTTTAGCACTTAAAAGGCAGCCAGAGATAGTTAAGTCGATATCGCAGCAGCAGTTTCCGTACCGAAAGCAGGAATTTACTTGACATTTTCATTAGTGCGGCACAGCCACAAACACTTTGCCAGTCAGGGGAGGTTGAAGGGGGGGCCGGGAGGGTGGAAGCGAGACTTGGGAGTTGGCAGACGAAGACTCAGCTTCGAGCTGGAGTCACTTTGGCAGAGACAGACGCGATGTTTGCGGTTTGATGCAGAAATAAAAATAGCAATAGCTCGCTGCTCTGGCAAGGATACGCTGGCAAGGACTTGCACACACACACACATACACATAAGTATAGTCGTAACCAGCCCGCACACACATAAACCCATTTGGCATTGCTTATTATTGGGGTTTGCTGAACGAAAACACTGCGGACCCACGTCGTCAGTTGAGTTGACAACTGAACCAACCACC
The DNA here is from genome assembly GCA_004143825.1 of Drosophila micromelanica. Classification (NCBI taxonomy): domain Eukaryota; kingdom Metazoa; phylum Arthropoda; class Insecta; order Diptera; family Drosophilidae; genus Drosophila; species Drosophila micromelanica. The sequence continues at coordinate 906 of SCDY01000687.1, read as the reverse complement.
CACCCACCCACTCTTCATCCCTCCACCACTGGCCCGCTGCTGCCCGTTCGAGTCCTCAGTCGGCTCACATCTTGATTTCGCACTCAGCGCCTGTGGCCTAGGCCAGCGCTCTGCCTAATGTTGTGGGAAATTGCATTAATTATTCTATTAGCAGCGTAATTCGTTCTTAATTGCATGATAAACTTTATTGCCTTTTAGGAGGATTGAGAGCACACCCCCAACCCCTCCCCCTCGCCAGCTGGCGACAGGCGTGTGTGGCAGATATGCGTGCAAATATGAGCACAAATAGTCCTCTAAATTCCAGTCGGCGAAGCATAAGTACACATTTATTTCACTTAAGTGGACATCTTAGATGAAGCAACGACTTCAGATTGTGTTGGCGAATTATTTGGCAACCGTTTATGTTTCAGCTTTCGGAATGTATCCTCATATTGGCGTGAAGATTGAGATGAGAGTACTCGATTTTCGAAAATGGGGTACATGCCTCTTTTTCACAAAAAAATCCTAACCAATTGTATTTTTATAAATGCATATATTTTAAATGTAAAATAAATATATAGGACAAATTATGATCAAAATGGCATCAAACATGAAAATCGGGTTAGTTTTGACAAAGTTATGGAAGTTTGAAATATGGGAGCAACGGGTCCGAGAGCTTTACATGTCAAAATTTTTGTCAATTTGGGCATGGTTTTTGACCAAAAATTTTACACCCCCCAAAATTACTTTGAATGTTGTTTTTTATACTAATTATGACAATTGCAATCGATTAAAAACAAAAATTCGCAATTCTAAATTTTGAAAATTTTTTTTTTCCGAAAATGCATAAGGGGGTAATACATGCTTTTTTCCAAAAAATTGAAAAAAAAAATTTTTTTTAATTGCATATATTTTGAATGTAGAATC
>SCDY01000686.1:0-57588 GCA_004143825.1 Drosophila micromelanica | reverse complement strand
AAAATCGGTTAAATTTTGACCAAGTTATGAAGGTTTAAAGTCATAGTAGAACAATTTCTCGGGATTCGGGAAGTTTACATGTCAAAATTTCTGTAACTTTTGGCATGATTTTTGACCAAAAAATAAAATTAATCTGGACTCAAAATAAAATACATTTTTATACTAATTTTGATGCCAGGAAGCGAATAAAAGTAAAATTTTGAGATTTCATTTTTTGAGAAATTATTTTTCCGAAAATGAGAAGGGGGGACCCTTGTGTAAAAATCGAAAAAATTCGAAAAATTAAATTTTTTCAACATTGTTAAGATTTAAATGTAGAATCAATTTAATTGAAAAATCATAAACAAAATGGCCTCAACCACCAATATCGGTTAAATTTTGACCAAGCTATGAAGGTTTAAAGTCATGGTAGAATAATTTCTCGGGTTTCGGGAAGTTTAAATGTCAAAATTTCCGTAACTTTTGACATGATTTTTGACCAAAAAATAAAATTAATCCGGACTCAAAATGAAATACATTTTTATACTAATTTTGATGCCAGGAAGCGAATAAAAGTAAAATTTTGAAATTTAATTTTTTTGAGAAACCAAAAAATATTTAAGAAAAACCAGATTGAAACATTCATGCAGAATCTTTAGAAAGAGACTTTAAGCATGCAGCTGGTTATGGTTGGAATTGAATACTCCATAAAGTCGCTTATTTTGTGATGCAACTTGCCATTTATCCAATCAGTTTTGAAGTGTTGCTGCCTCATTTTGTTGCTTAGCAAAGCAAATTGTATTATGGCCCTGCATTGTTGTGAATTGGTTTTGGAGTCTGCATCGGCATCGGAATCAGCATCGGCATCGACATTGGCATCGTCAGCGGGTTCTTTGTCTTTCATGTGGAGTCCCAGGAGAGGCGCGTCAGGCGAAACAATTGCAGTCGTCGCCCATTGACAATGGGACAATGTGTCTGTCCCCAAAGACGACAACGAGGCGATGTCCGAGTGCAAAAGGCCGCTCGCAATTTCTGCTTAAAATTTGCCACACGAAGCGTCGTCAAATCCTAATTGCATTTGTATGATTGCAGCTGCGGATAACTGCAATGGGCCCTCTGCAACTCGGCCTGGATCTGGATCTGGATCTGAATCTGGCTCTGAATCTTCCGGGGGGGGGGGGGGGGGGGGGGGGGGGGGGGGGGGGGGGGGGGGGGGGGGGGGGGGGGGGGGGGGGGGGGAAATGAGGGAAGGTGCAGGCCTATTGGCTTATGACAGCGAACATGTAAATGCCATTTACAGTTTCTGTTTCGCTGCTGCTGTTGTTGTTGCTGTTGTTTTTGTTGTTGTTTCGGCATTGTCTTGTCAGCGCTGGTATCAGCGTAGGAGGTTTTGCTCGTCTTTGCCTCAATTGAAATTCCATTTAATGTAATTTGAGTGCCATCATTCATGTCCGTCTGGCAGACACAGATAACAGACAGACGGACGACGGGCAGAAACCCGCTTGGATTTTGGCTCTGGGGCTTGTGAGACTGCAGCTGAGATTGCGTTTATACGATTTCATGGCTGTCAGAATTTCGTTTACACGCTGCCCGTTGATTGATGGATTGTTTAATGGCGGTGGTGGTGTTGGTGGTGCGTCTGCTGTTGGTGGTGGGTTATATATCTTTTCACTCTTTGTCAGTTCATCTCGCCACATAAATATATATACATATATGTATATATACCAAACTAATGAAGCTGTAAAATAATTTTGTTTTTTTGCTGCACTCGATGAAAACATCAAACAGAAATGCATTTGAAAATTGCAGAGAAGCAAGCTAACAGCAGATTGTGAGGCAGTGGCAAGCAAGCGACATGCAACCGACATTTCCTGCTGCGCTGTTGCAACGAGAGCAGTTTATTTTAGCTTGCAGTACCTCGGGCCCGACCCAATTTCTAGCCCACTGACACAGTAAATCCACGACAAGCACACAAACAATGCATTTAACCAGACATAAGTTGCAGATACAAATGCGTTGCAGTTGCAAGTCGCAGATACTTTGTTGCCCGGGATTCACATTTCGACACGTACAAAACGACGGCATCGTGCGGATGGATTTGTCTGTGTCTTTTCCAGACCTCGGGGCACGCAAATGTAAACAACCAGCCACATGTGCGCCTCAACAATCGAACGTACGTGTGTGTGTGTGTGTGTTTGTGTGGCTGGAAAGACTCTGGTGCGCACAGGTAGGCGGCAGGTTTCCCAACTGCCGGACACGCACATGTTTGCGGGACGCAGCGTTAATTGCTTTAGTTTGCCCAACTTCTCGCACTTTCGGTCTGTGAAATTTTCCCACACCCCTAAGAGCACCTTTCGTGTTCTGCGAATAATACGGTTCATGTGCGCCCGGCTATTAGGGGAAATGTTTGCACTGCTTATGAAGCGTGCTCTTCCCAAGTAATTATCATTAAAAAAACAAAAGCAGAACAGAAAAACCCCACAGATTCCAAAAGACTACGTTCTCTCTGTAGGAGTTAAGTTTAACAATCTTCTGCTCTGTTTCGGGCTTCATTTGAAAAATAACAAAATAATAATAATTTATGCATGCTTTTGACACAGTACACAAAGGGTAAAGGGTAAACTGGGCACCGGGGGCCCATGACAAACCGCAGCGACGTCAACAACAACTTCAGCATCAGCATCAACAACGACGACGACACTAATTAAAAATTTTTGGCCAACCCTTGGCGCGACAACGCGAGTGTTGACTGAAATTGAAAAGCTTGTGGGTGGCCGGGGAAGTTGGCTGGCCTTACTAGCTGGCAGCCGCCAGTTGAAATCCGTCTAATTCCCAAAATAACGGTGCACACCTATCAACCTTTCAACCTTCGACCGAGCGACCCAACGCGACCTTGTCCGCGAAGGGCGAACCATTCAAAAACACCACCCATTGATGATGTTGTTAATGGAAAAAATCTCAACATCCTTTCAAAGCAAACCAGCCACACACCCACCCACACACACACACACACACAAACTAACATACACACACAAAACAATGGCTCGTAATTTGACGAAATTTACATTCCTTAATTAATCTTGTTTGCGTTGCGGCAGTTGCCTGTTGTTGACTCACTCTGCATGCCACAACTCCTGCAATTCCTCCTAGTCCCAAGTCTCAATCTCCCCTCTGGTGAATTGTGGATGTGTGTATTGTGTGTGGGTGTGTGTGTCTGTGTTTTTGCAGTCAGCCTGGCGCTTTGGCAATATTTACAGCCTGGCTTCCCAGCCCGGGCAACTAACACCTCGCAGCAGCAGCAGCCGCATCAGCAGCAGCAGTCGCAGCAGCAGCTGCGCTAATGACTTTCAACGCACAAGATGTTGAAACATTTTTGGAAAGGGGGGACTGTAGTTGAGTGTGAGGCGGTTGTCACTTTAGCGCGTCTTGTGTCTTATTAACCCATATCCTGCTGGTATCCTGTGTCGCAACCATTTTGCCTAATGAACCCTTCCTTACTCCCACAGCTGCACATTACCTGTGCGCCCCAAAAGTCGCCCCGTTGCCCATTCCACAGAACACTCCCGGTTGTAATGTGGCAGAAACGCGATTCCTTGACACGACCTCGACTCGACTTTACTTGGTTTAATCAAGAAATTTAACGCGCGACGACATGTGACAATTATTGAATATTTAGTTGCAATTGTGAAGATGAGGGGCAGCTTTAAGATTAAACTCTTTAAAGTTAATTCACTTTTGGTTTACTTTGCTTACCATTTCTCTCAGTGTACACATTCCAATATCAATTGAATTTAATATGCATTTATTTTATAATAGAAATTTCAGTTGCAATTGTGAAGATTAAGGGCAGCTTTAAGATTCAACTCTTAAAAGTTAATTTACTTTTAAATTTTTTTTTCAATTTCAATTGGTTTTAAAATGCATCTCTTTTAGATATTTGAAATTTTAGAAATTGCAAATTTAGTTGCAATCGTAAAGATGATTCAGCTTTAAGATTAAACTTTTTAAAGTTAATTTACTTTTGCTTTTTTCGTTTACCATTTCTCTCAGTGTACACATTCCAATTTCAATTGCATTTAAGAAAAATCTCTTTAAAATTAATTTTTGGTTTTAAAGAATTGTTTTCAAATTTCTCTCAGTGTACACAGTAATCCATTCCAATTTCAGCAATGTTCAGTCGGATCAGCCCCGAGGCAATTGTCATTTTTCAGCAGCTTGCAAATAGTTATTCATGAGTGCATTCGTATGTGGAAGGTGTTGCCGCTGCGATATTCGAGTGTGCCACACATGCGCAGCTGTCATTCCGTCCACTCCTGCCCCGCCCCTGCTCCTTGGCCGCGATACCCGAGCCGTTGATAATGCCCACTGATAAATGAGCTGCCATTGCAGTTGCCCACGCAGAGGCCGCACTCTGGCGATGCCGAGCTGTTGGCTGCTGGCTACTTTCTGGCTTTTTTCTGGCTGCTTTCTGGCTGGCAGCTTCAGTCACAGTCCGTGACTTTCATTCATTAGCTGCGCACAAATTTCCGCTGGCATTGGCCACAATAATTTCATTGTGCAAACTTTTTCCATTACTAGCTATGAATATGCAACATTTAAATAAATTGCTGCGTTTATTATATGTGTGTGTCTCTGTGTGTGTGTGTGTGCAACTGCGTCTGTCATTTTACCAAAAAAAAAAAAATAAATAAAAATGAAATAAAAGCAACTCGCAACTTGTCCACTCGCCCTGCAAGCGCTTTGTGCTCGTTGATTGCAATCATAATTTATAAATGTTGCCAACAGTTTGCGCTCTCTCCAATGCAGTTGTTGTTTATTGTTGTTGTTGTTGTTGTTAACCATAGTTGTGTTTGTTGCCACGATTCGAATTTGTGTGCTTCCTCCTTTTTATACCCTTGCGAATAGTCTGTGACCCTTTGCTCTTAATTACTATATAATAATACCCTAAGACAATCGTTCGATAATTAAGTTTTCGTGTGAAAACACAGTTATCTAGAAATATATAGCATACAAATGCAAGGGTATTTTTAGTTTCAGCAGCTCGAACGAAACTCTTTTTACTCATCTTCTTCTTTTTTTTTTCTTGTGGCCAATAAATAAATAATTTTTGTGACGCTCGGCGCTTTCCGGTCAGCTGTTGAGTCATGCACATCGAAAAAGTGGCTATAAAGTGGGCCGGCCAAGTAGCCAAGGAGCCAGGTCAAGACGCAACCCATTAGCGCCAGATACGGCCAACTTTGTCTGTTATTATTGATGAACTGAGCGGGTGGGTTGGGGTTGCGTTGAGGGGGAGGTAAATTGAATATGAATACTCGAGTACTCGTGAACTCTTGAAGTTAACAGCCAAATATGAAAAGAGCTGTGAGTTGATTTGGAGCACGGCCCGAAGGAGTTGGCAACATTGTATTTACTTTGCCGCATTAACAGCTCGCTGAATTTGATTGTTTTCGGTTTGCCCTCAAGCTGAAGTGGGGGGCGGGGCGGGGCGGGGCGTGACCTCTTCATTTGCCAAGTCTGCAATTGCAACAATTTTTTCTATTTACCTCCTTCTTTTTTTTTCTTTGGTTTCCTGCAGTTTGGTCAAGTGCTGCGGCCAGCAATTGTTGTGTCAGAAAACCGCAGCGGCTTTTGGGTGATTTAGAGCTGGCAACAAAGGAGTGAAAGGGAGGCGCGCATGGGGCGTATGAGTGATGGTCATGCATATTCATGTACATTGAGATTCATTGTATTTGCGCTGCATTTCCGCAGTATTTTGTGGCAAGCATTTTATCTCGACTCCAGTTCGCAGTTCGCAGTTCGCAGCTCTTGAGCGTTGTTCGTTCTACTTACGAGTATTTCGCTTTCTGTTTTTTATGGCACACAGACTGCATAAGAGCTGGGCGGTGGGCGGGGTGGGTTGAGCGTAAAGCGCACAGATAAACAATGTGAACGGATGGCCAAAACTGTTGCCTGGCAAATGGAGCTGTGGTCTCACATGTTATGTTGCCTTTAAACTGATTTATTTTCAATTAAACAACTTCATAACTTGGCCAACAACTTGGCAAGTTATGTGCACACCCCCGCCCCCCTACCATCTGTCAGGGCTTGTCTCGCTCGAACCGCAGCCTGTTGGCTTTGCCTTTTGTTTGGCCTAAATTAACGCCACAAATTCAATTTATTTTAGATACACCTAATCCACAAAAGCAAACTTGATTTATCAACATAAATATTTTGCATACTTCACACAAAGTTTGTGTGTGTGTGTGTGGCTTGCAGCTCCTGCAACTCAACTGAAGAGTGTTAAAGGATATGTTCGGCTTATGCAAGTGTGTAAAATTGACAGTAGTGGGCGTGGTAGGACAACACTTCTGACCATTTTGGTTGCTTCGTTTAGTTTAGATTTGTTGCTGCCGGCAGAAGTGAAATTCAATTTTAATGCACTTGAATGGATTAGTTGACTTTATTACGAGCATTTTGCTGTCCGGCCATTAAATTTAATTTGCTATATGGATTTACAAGGAGTGAACAACATCCACATATCCATCCTGGCCATTGTCTTGAGGGCCAAGCCAAATAGAGCACTTTAAATGAAACCTTGCAATGTAGTAATGAAAATGTTTTTAAGCCCGACATTAGAGAATGAGGCTGGAATTAATGCGTTGTGCATATTTATAATTCCAAGTGTCCTGCAGAGTAAATGCTAAATACATGCCAGCACAAATTCTGAAATAATGCAGTTAAAATATTTTCACAGCATTTGCTGCTAAATGAAAACGAAAATGAAAATGAAAATGTCGGGCCCAGTCTGTGTTTTATATGGTACATATAAGCAGCTGGAGCTCACTCGGTGGAGCCTGGGGAGCCTGAACACGGAAGCAATACACAGGCGGACGTCTGTCCTGGCCAGTATAAATCATCATTTGCCCGACCGTTGCTACACATGTAATGTGCTCTGAGGGGCGCAATAATGTCCTGGCTGCTCTCCAAATTGCCAAGGCAGGGATGAAGCAGCGAAGGGGGCTGCAGTCCGCTGTGGGAACTGGAGCACTAGCTGGTACACAACTGATATTAATGCTCGACATGTTAGGGCCAAGTTTTATGGTAATTCAGTTGGCCTGCTTGCCTCGCTTAACCCCGTCCCTCCCTCCCCTCCCCACCCCTCTCCATCTGTTGTAGAGCCGCGGGCGCACACACTCATAAGTCAGTGCAAAAACAAATGCCTTGTCAATTGGCGGCTGGCCACAAATGCTATAAAGCTGACAAATGTCTAACAAGCGCACCACCGAGCAGCACCACAGCAACCGCAGCACCACCAAACGACTGACAGCCAGACAGACAGACAGACAGACAGAGCCACAGAAACGGGCGCCGAGACAGGCGAGCAAACATTCGGTGGTGGAGCGGGGCGGAGCGGGGCATGTTGATCGCAGGTACTCATAAAACTGTCCAAATGTCAATATTCCAATGCCACACACACAACACACACACACTCCTGTTCGAGCATATCCAAATCCAGGCGCACTTTTGCGACATGCAATTTGCTGGCAAACAGAAAAAAGCTTTCAAGCTGACACTTTCGATACCCTTTAAATAATTGATGCGGTTTATGTAAATATAAATAGTATAATTAAATATAATATTAAATGTAATCTTAAAGCATTTTAAAACAGACAAACTGATTTAAATATTTATATTTTTTTTTACTAAAACAAAATCTTGAATCTTGAATGTGGCTAACTTAAACCATGAAACGCATTTAAAACATTTTCATAGTTTTAAAATTTGACAAAATTCTAAATTTGACAAAGCGTATTTGTTATTTTCTATAGGCAAGTTTACAACTTGCGCCAAATCAATAAAAACAAAATGTGAGCCGGCGCATACTTTGATTCGCTTCTGCCTGCCTGTCCCTCGCCCTCTCCCTCACTGCTTCTGCAATGACATTATTTTGTGGAACACCTCAGCGTCCGACCAATTTCAATTTTCGACAGCCACAACAACAGCAACAACAACAACGAACAAGTAACAAGAAAATGAACATGTCAACAGCAATCGTGGAGAGCACGCGCGATTTTGCTTCAAAATGTTTTTCCTTTTTTTTTTGGGCTGTCGTTTGCCCGCTTGGTTAGCTCCGGTTCTGGTTTGGGGTTCGGGTTCGAGTACGGGTTCGGATACGGGTTTGAGTGCTGGTTTTGGCTTTGGTTTTTCGGGGCGCCACATTTTTAGCAACTTTGTAAATATTACAAAATTTAGGTGTCTCGCTTGGCGAGCCCGCCAATGAAATATTTATGCTGCCACACACACGTGTTGTGTGTGTGTGTGTGTGTGCTTGTTTCTGCAAAGCGTCGCCGTTTTGTGGAAATATAAACCGGTCGCAGTCGACAGGCGACGGACGACGGACGACGGACGACGGACGAGAGCCGACTGACTGGGCTGCCAGTCTGATAAACAGACAATTTGGCAAAGTGGATACGTGCAGGGCGCGTATAATTTTGGGGCGAACACCTGAGCCTAGGCACGTGGCACATACCCGGGAAGGGGGTGGGGCGTTGTGTGGCGCAAGTCGAGCTTAGACGCTAGGCAAGTGCAACAGGAGCCACAGCAATTTGCCTTGTGCCTTGAATTTGTGGTTTCACAACTATGTGCGTGTGTGTGTGTGTTTATTGAAGTTGTTTCGTTTAACTGATGAACGCTTGCCTTAAAGTTAACTTAAAGTTCGTGAATTTAGCGCCTTGAAATATTTCCTTGGCAATGTCCAGAAAACATCCAAACAATTGCACTAGTTATGTTTGTTTAGTGCATTCCTCTTCTTTCTCTTCTTTTAAATGCACATATGAGAAATGGTAGCAAACTAAATTCAGCGTCTGTTGGAACTTTTACGATTTTAATCGCTGGGAAATTTATGGCTTTTGCTGCGCACAATTTCCCAGCAGACGCGGCGGCAAATAAATAAATGAAAACAACGCTGAACAGCAACGCCTATAAACTAAACTTGGACTGTTGGAAAATGCACAAAAAAAAAATAACATAATAAAATAAATAAAAAAATAGAGCGAAAAAGAAAACTGGCCAAAATGCGGCCACCGGGCGGCATTTTGGCGGCTGCTTCATAATTCTTGCAGGCCGCACATAATAAATTCATTTACTTTAGCTTTGACTGCTTTGTTAGCCTTGTTAGTTGCCATCCATTTTTTTTTTCGTTTTTTGTTTGCCATTTGAGCGCTTGATTTATGTGAGTGCACGAAATTGAATTGCAGTTGCCAATGGCCAACAAGCGAATTGCCAATTGTCAATTGCCGTTGACCACTTTTGATTTTACGTGTAAGCCAACAAATTTGATTGACTGTTCGTGTGTGTTTTTGTCCAATTTTAGGTCAATGCTGGCAGCCTTTCCGAGCAGGCTGGCCTGCAGCCGGGCGATGCGGTCATCAAGATCAACGACGTTGATGTCTTCAGTCTTCGCCACAAGGATGCCCAGGACATTGTGGTGCGCTCTGGCAACAATTTTGTCATCACAGTGCAGCGGTAAGTGCTACACCCGCCCCCCCGAAATTGCTGCTAATGCAATCCATTACTGCAACGAGCTCCATTCTCTGTCCCCCCCTTTGCGAACAGCGGCGGCTCCACCTGGCGCCCACATGTGACGCCCACCGGCAACCTGCCCCAGGCCAATTCCCCCTATTTGCAGACAGTGACGAAAACTTCTCTGGCTCACCATCAACCGGATAGCCAGCACATTGGCTGTGGCTACAACAACTCGGCGCGTCCATTTGTAAGTCAACTAATTTGCAATCACACACACACACACACACGCACACGCACACACACACAAAATGTGAAGCATACATTTGTGGGCAACGAAGCATTTATAAAATTTATAAACTCTCAACTGGTTTACCAAAACTTAAAATGTTGAAAGTTTTTCGGACGCACTTCTTACTCAGCAACCGGCCCCTCCCCTCCTCTCGCAGACGCAGACGTGCTGATGACCAATGATGTTGATAGTTAGTCTCCAGGGAGAAATGCTGTTCAGAATTCACATACGTATATATATAAATATGTGTGTGTGTGTGTGTTTCATTGTTGTGCTCTGTGGGTTTTCATATTCATTCATTTTATTTTCGGGGGGTGTAGAAACTTGTCTGTTTTCTATGAGTTGACAACATTTGCATTTATACGATGTCTGTCCCCCCACCCCACCGCGCGTCCCTCTCCCCGTCTGTTTTTCTGTCAGACTGTTTGTGCGTAGTTTTGAAAAGTGTCAGAATGAGTAATGAATATGAGTGCTAGGATTATTTGCTGGCAAGAATTAATGTGCAAAGGGCTCACATTCTCACACACACACACACACATACAAATACACACACATGTGCCATGCATAATAATATCAATGACTCCATGGGTGCGGGTGTGTGTGTGTGTGTGATATGCATACATTTGCGTTCATTTTATTGTTATGAATTTGTATAATAACAAGTTGTGCGACAGCGCTGTGGGAGCCCAAAACATAAACAGAAATTGATTTTCTATGAATTTTCACAATTCCATCTCTTCTATTTATATATATATCAATGTTTACTTGGACTCGGACCTGGACAGGCCAACGGTGGCGGCGATGGCGGCGTGAAGAGCATCGTCAATAAACAATACAACACCCCGGTTGGCATTTACAGCGATGAATCTATTGCGGAAACACTCTCCGCCCAGGCGGAGGTTTTGGCTGGCGGTGTGCTTGGGTAAGTTATGCAACACCCCTCATTTCCCTCTCTCTCTCTCTCTCTCCTTCTCTCTCTGTGAAGAAATAAACAGCAGAAATATGAACAGAAAGTAGAAAACATCATTTGAGTTTACGAAAAATCCAACTAACTGCGCAATACCTTGTAATATTATCTAAAAACAGCAAAAAAATCTTTTTCATTATAAAAAAACTTTTAAACTGTATAGACGTATTAAAATCTTCTAACTATCAGACAGATTTTCTAGCTGATATATTTTCAGTATAGTTATAGCAAACATACCAAGCTAATATGCCCTTTAGTCACTTTGTGAACAGGGTATAAATAACAACTGTCTGGAATGCTGTGCCGCAGCCGTGACAGGCGAATGCCACAAAACTTTTACTTTAAAATTTGTTTTTCTTATTTCCGTTCCTCTTCTTCTTATTCCCCTAACTTCTTTTTATTGCTGCTGCGCCTGCTAAAAAACAGCCGAAGGGCAGGCGGCCTGCAGCTGCCGCACGAACGACCGCAGGGCCGCCTAAGCGTCTAAAAGCTGAGTGCAATTCCGCCAAATGATAGCGGGTCGTGCCTGCCCCCCCGCCCCGCCTAACCCCTCGATGCGTCGGGCTGTTAGCCAAGTGTTTTCCGTGTTTCGCCAGTTGTCGAGCTGGGGCTTTTTTACAAACGCACGCGTGGGACTTGCACGCTTTTTGCACTTAATTTCTTTAGGGGATCTTTGTTTTTTTTTTTGCTTCCTTTGCTGTGTTTTATTTTGAGCCTGCAATGGCAGTGGGCAACGCGGCGTATGCGTAACAATGTTTGCCGCACTCATTTCTCATTTTTCACAGCATACTTTTGCGCGCCGTGCGCTTTGTGCACTCGCATCTAAAAGTATGCAATGGAAAAGTGTGTTAACCACTAAATTGGACTTGTTTCCCTTTGTCACACGCTCTCCCTCTCTCTCTCTAACTTACCCTCTCTTATTCTCTCTCTATTTAATTTGCAGCGTCAACTTCAAGAAGAACGAAAAGGAATACCAGGCCGATCGCTCGGAGGTGCTGAAGTTCCTGCGCGAGGAGGAGACCGGCCAGTCGACCCCAGGTAACCCACCCAACTATGAACTGGCCCGCCTGCTGCTCATTCTCAATGAGGGCGCCAATCCGTTTGTGAGCGACACCTTGGCCGATTAGCTAGTGCCAGGCAATGAACTGTTTATAGGCGGGGGGTGTAATATTACGTATACGCCGTGTGCCAACTGAATACTTTGTCTCTTTTGGCCTTTGGTTTATAAATAAGCAGGCCCCTTTACAGCAGCGTTTACTTTTTTAAAACACACAGCAGAGACCTTGAATTCTGTATCGGGGGACCATGCACATAGCCTTTTGTTGTTTCTAAATTGTAATCTATTTAATATTTTATATATTTGTTTTTTTATTTATTTATTTGTATCATTTTTGTTACGCATAGACAAACACAAAGAAATGGACTTTCGTTTTCTCTATCTCAAAACGAATTTCTAAACAAAAACCACATTTAAAAATTTCACAAAAAACAGTTTCTCAAACACCTCTTTCTACTTCTACAAAATGTAATCATCAAAATATATATACATATATCAAATATCATATAGACAGTAGGTATAGTATTAAAAATAGTTCTTGAGCAACTGCAAAGTACATAAATGTCTCAATTTGAATGTGAAGTGCAAAAAAAAAATCATTTGAATTTAATTTGATTGTATGTAAAGTTTTGTTATAACAGTTCATTTAGGATATATACGCTTTGCATCTTTTTGTTATACCTTTCTCTCTATGTCTAACTCATGTTTGTATTTCGAATCTTTTTCATACGTGTCACACACACAACAACAACAAACACTTTTTAATAGCATTCAACAACAACAACTATGAGCATGATGTGCCCCAGCAACAGCAGCAATATCAGCCTCCCCAACACCAACATCAACACCAACACCAACACTATCAACAACAACAACATCAACATGTACAGCAACAACAACAACAATCAAACGCCACTCGCCACGTTAGCGCGCCCGTCAATACTCCAAAGCCCCCGAGCACCGGCGGACTGCCAACTGGCCAAAACATTTGCACCGAATGCGAACGCCTCATTACGTAAGTGGGCCACGAAATGCCGTAACAGTTAAAACACAACAAATTCGAGCATAAGAATCAACATATACATTTGTGTAACAATAACATTAACATTTACATTTACATTAACGTTAACATTGCATGAACATCAGCCGTAACTAAAATCATGTTATTGAATGAATTTGTATTGAATTCGTGAAGTTTCTAGTGCAGGGTTTAGAGCCAGGTTAGCAGGATTATCAAAGGGGGGTGTCCTGGGGGTGTGTCCTTGCAAATAGCTTGTCAAAGGCTTTGTGAACTGATTGAACTTTTGTGCTGTCAACCGCAATGCGATAATTTCGCCGCAGAGCCGCACAGCCCGGCGAACTTCTACTGGACGCAGAGCCACGCGATTGGCGGCAACGAGCGACGCACGCCGCTGCCCCACAGCCAGCTGCAGGCGCAGTCTCAGTCGCAGGATGCGCGCATCGGCACCAATTTGCAGCAAAATACGCTGGCGCCGGCGGCTACGCACAGGCCCAGTCTGCCCGTTGCAAAGTCCCAACAGCAGCAGGAACAGCAGCAGCAGCAGCAGGATGAGCAAGCTGATCCGCGCATCATTGTTATGCCCATTTGCCCGGCGCTGCAGGGGCCCGACTATAAGGCGGATATGGATGCGGCTGCAGCGGCATTGGCCAGCGATTCGGACGGTGTGCGTCCTTTGTCCGCCAGCGGACATCCGGCATGTCAATTGTGCGGCGTGGGCATTGTGTAAGGATTTGTGTTCCATGTTCAATGATAATTCATGCGCCTCTGTGTGTGTGTGTGTGTGTGTATCGATGTGTGTGCACGCATTTTAATTTGCTTTTATTTCGAAGTCAATTGTTTAAATTTATGCAGTGCCCATGATTATTATGCAGACGCCTCCAACACCTGCGACTGCAGAGCTGTTCAGCTCCAAACTGGAGTCCACCTGGTGTCCACATGGTGTCATGGGAATATCATTATTTGTATTAATTTGTATGCCAATTTAATTGGCTGCCATTGACGACTCATGAGCTTAATTCGATAATTCATTATAAAAGGGATTTGACATATTTTATTTTACATTCATATATATACCATTTTTTTTTCATTCCGACTAACGGTACACATATGCATATACGTACTTTTATTTGAATTAATAATGATCGATATCACCCATTTAACATTTAATAAACCCGACAATCGTGTTTCGAGTGTAAAAAGCACTTCAAAAGTGAACTTGAAATATGATACATATTTTTGAAGAGCCTTTTTTTAAATATTTTTTCATTGGATATTCATTAGTGCATTTTGATTTTTGTGCAGCGGCGTCTTTGTGCGCATCAAGGACAAGAATCTGCACGTGGAGTGCTTCAAGTGCGCCACTTGTGGCACCTCCCTGAAGAACCAGGGCTACTACAACTTTAACAACAAGCTCTATTGCGACATCCACGCCAAGCTGGCCGCCCAACAGCATCCACCAGCTGGCACCGAGGGCTATGTCCCAGTGCCCATTAAGCCGTAAGTATCTCCTAAATAAATACCCTGTAAAAAGATTTTTCTGTTAGAAATTCGCTTTAAGATTGAAAATCCTTTGAGTTTCGACAGTTAGTTCAGATTTGTTTTATTGGCCGCTTTTGTTATAGGCCCAATTGATCAGATTGGAAAATGAATATGTAAAGAGTATATGAATATAAATTCGAATATGGAAATGCAATATAAATAAATGCATATTTTTGCGTATGCCAAAACACGTTTGACATTTCGACGGAGCAGTGTGGGAGAGAGGGGGGCGCGGTATTGTTTGCTTGGACGAGGGTCGACCCCTCCCCTTTCCCCTCCCAACCAGTGCAATTCTCGATTGAATGGCACTTTTTGCATCTGCTGCGGACATGCAAACTGACAACTGATTGCTGACGTGTCAGCGGCGCAAATTTTTATTAAATGCAATTGCAGGCAAACTGCATATGTGCGCGATATGTGGAGAAATATACACACAGAGGGGAGAGGGGGGGGGGGGGGGGGCGGTGGCCGGTTGGGCGTTTTCAACAGAAAATATATATGTATATATTCGTTAGGCTGACAGACGCTTGTGAATGTCAATTTGGGGGCTCGGGGAATTGGTTTGAAAGTTGGCCAAATGGCAAATCGCACTTAATTAAAGGGCTCAAACAACAGACAACAGACAGAGTGTAGACAGCTCCTGGGGGCAATTAGATGGTAGCCAATTAGAGTGCATTCAAGTATTTTGTTAATCGCCATTTTACACACCTTCCCTATACAACAGGAATACCAAGCTGAGCGCCAGCACAATTTCATCGGCCTTGAACTCCCATGGCTATGGCAGCAACGGTTACTCTAACGGCAACTCGACGCCCGCTCCGGCACCGGTAAGTAAAAGGCAACCTCAACAACTGTGTTAACTGTTCTGTGACCTGGCGTGCTAAAAGCAATCTTGCCAGACTAACACACACACCAGCACACACACACACACTCTAGTACACACAAATGCCAAAAGGGGGTGAAAACAAAAGCAAAGTAAATTTGTGACTCCAGCAAAGACGCACCTGAAGTTGCTTTCGCTTCTTCTTCTTATTCTTTAGCTTGTTTTTGTTTTACATATTCTAGTTGTTGTTTTTTACAATCAATTTTATCATATTGCTGGCAAAATGTTTGCATAATATTTCGTTGTATAGTAAATTTCGCTTGCAGCAGACATCCATATGCTAAAATGCTAAAAATCATCTGGCTAGAAACAAGAGAAAAATGCAATGCAATGCACAAAGTTTTCAAGGCAAAAAAAAAACAACCAAGGGGAAAACGAAAAGAAAAAGAACTTTAAAACATTTTCATGGAATTTTACAAGAGGTGCTTCTACATTGTTTTTTTTTTCTTCTTAAGCTATTGTTTTTGGTTTTTGTTTACTTTTTTTATGCTGGGCTAAAGCGATAAAAACGACAAAATGAAAAAGTTTATGCATTTGTGTGTTATTGTTGTGTGTGTGTGTTTGTGTGTGTGTTAGTCGGATAATTCGCTTGTTTCTTATATGCATGCAATTATTATTATGTTTATTGTGTTTGTTGTGTTTCCCTTTGAGCAGACTTTGAATTGTGTTTGAAATTAACTTTAGGCTAATGGGTATAATATCTCAGCAAGAAAGTATTTCTCGCAGTGTAGCAGCTTTCCAACTAGAAAATGTGGCACAACAACCACGAGATTTTGTCAATTGAAATTAGGGCTGCGATGCTCACCCACAAGTCGAGTCGTTTTATAAATAGAAACTCAACTAGTTGCTGCGATTGCAGTAATTCTAAACATGTGAGTATTCATCTCAGATGCTCGAGTATTCGATTGGCAATTGGAATCGCAGCCAAAGTTTATTTATTTATTTATTTATCTGTACCTTTTTTTGTTTTTTGGCTGCGGCCAGCACATTTCTGTGAAATGTGCAATGCCTGCTAAATGGCCAAATGGCTGAATTGGCTAAATGGCTAAATGCTAAATATACCTTTATATATTTTTTTTATACAGTTTATTTTTATTGCATTTTGTTTTCATGCTGGTGGCTATAAAAAACACACAGCTGCAATTGCAGCAACCGCAGTGGAATCTTTTTAACGAATTTGCGTTCAGTTTGCGTCGTCGACTCGTGTCCGCGGCACGCAGGCAGCCCAAAAAAGCTGCAGAGTGTGCAGTTCAAAGTCGCCAAAAATCGAGTTAATTAAGTGCGAAAAAGAAGCAGCAAAAGAAAATCACGGAGTAAAGAAAACTCCAGACAAAGTGTCTTTTTTCCCCGCATAGTTTATCACTTTTATTTCTAGTGATCGTAAACGGATTTCCCAAAAATCCAATTAGAATTTAACACCTTGAGAGTGTTGCATAACGTGTGAAAAGTGCTTGAAATTGGAATACTCAGATTGGATTAAATATTACACACTTAACACAGTTCACTTAAGGTTTTAGGGGCTAGCTTTGGCCAGGGAATTGACCTTGACCTATTAGCTATTTTTAGTGCATTTGTTGCCGACATTACGCATACGCCACGTAGACGCACAATTTAAAGCCTCTCACAACATTTCGCTGTGCATTTTAATTAACTGCCTTTATTAACTGTGCATCAATTTACATGTCCCCCGCCCGCCTGCCCGCCTGCTTGTCCTGCCCATTAACATGCGCTCGTATTAACACATTAGTCCGAGCCAATGCCCGACAGCAGTGAGCTGCCCCTGCCGCCGCCGCCCTCTCCCACACAGCTGCTGCAATACGAGACCGAGGAGCTGCTGCTGCTGCCCCCAACACACACCCAAACACACACACAAGCCGCAGTTGCGGCCTCAAATCAGTCGCAGACTCAGCAGCAGATGCAGCATCCACAACCAGATGCACAGCAGCAACAGCAGCAACAGGCCGGGAAGCACACGCGCACCAACAGCAGCCTCTCCTCGATATCGAGCGGCTCCTCGAACACATCCTCCTCAGGGGTCGGCGGCAGCGCTGCGTTGAGCCCCAGCCTGGTGGCCTCCAGTGCCTCGACGCTCTCTTTGGACATGGAGCACTCGCCGATGCACTCGCGACAGGCCTCCGGCTCCTGCACATCGTTGGATGTGCCCGTTGTCCATTGTCCCGTTGATAATTATACAATGTCAATGCCATCGCCGCCCCCGCCACCTCCCCCACCCGCAACGGCAGCAGCACAGAATGAGAATGACATGAACACGCAGAATAAGAGCCATAATGCGTATAATCAACTGCTGAAGCAGTATTCGACAAAGCTGCAGCATCACCAACACAACAGCAACACAAGCACAGCAGCAGCAGCAGCAGCAGCAGCAACAAACAGACAACACAACAACAACACGGCCAAACCATTTGCAACAACAACAACAACAACTGGGCCACAGCTGCAGCCACACGTGGCAGCGCTGACGGCAACACTTGCTAATCAATTGAAATTTAATTCACATCAGGCAACAGCAGCAGCAATTGCAGCAGCAACAGATCAGGCACAGTCTGAAATAATGTCCGCCAACGTGGCGGATGAGCAATCCTCAGCTATTTACGGCCAAATCAACAACAACTACAACAACAGCAACAGCAACAGCGACGCCGCCGCGTGCGCAATTCCGGTGATGCAGGCAACGACGAGCGGCTCCGCGGATCAGCCGTTCGAGTATGTCACCTTGACCGGAAATGTGATACGCAGCGTGCAGCCGCCGGGTAAGGGCGCCGCCGCCAGCTATCGGGTAAGTAAGCTCCTATAACTACCCCCCCTGCAACACCCCCTTGCTCGCTGCTTTAAGCCATAAACTGTTAAATGTTGTTTGTTTTTAACTTGTCAGCACATTAAGCAACAAGCACACATTAATCTGGACTCTTTTCACCTACTGCAGGTTAACCAGGGCTACGCTCGTCCCTACGGCGCCTCGCAGCCGCCAGCGGCAGCGCCCAAGTCGCCGGTGTCGGTGCCGGTTTCGTATCCGCCACAACAGCAGCAGCTGCAGCAGCAATCGCCACGCCCCGGCGGCAATCCGTACGCGACTTTGCCGCGCTCCAATGTTGGCCAACAAGGTAAGACGTTGCTAACGGCTGACGATGATGAGTATCTGTCTCAGTCAGAAGGTGAATGGGTTTAGTCCAGATACAACAACAACAACAAACAAGACCTAACTCTACTCAAGAAACCACGCGTGATAAACATACTCAATTTTTGACAAACAATCAAAAACCAAAAACCCAAACCCGCCCCGCCCATTTTATCTACTGTTCTCTCTGTACATAATTATAAATACTCGAAGTTTAGAGCGGGTTTCCAGTTGTCTCTAGTATTAAATTTATCAATTTATCTGTTTGTTAAGTTAAAGATGATATCATTTTTTTTTTTAGAAAAAAGTCGAATAAATTTTGCTTTATATATATTTAACCGATCAACAGCTAACAATCAGTGTGAAAACTCGCTTAAACTAACTAACTAAAACTTGAACTAGGCTAAAATCGACCCAAACAAATATATAAATTGCTGTATATATATATATATAAATATATCTATGTATAGGTCATAATGTACAAAGGTACAATAGCCTCAACAGACAACAACAACAATACCAACAACAACAATACCAACAGCAGCAGCAACAAAAGCAACAATATAGAAACTCGTACCCAATTGGAGGTGGCAATAAATATGCTACCCTGCCTAACTATAACACTCAGACCCAGTCCTACAACAACAACAACAACAGCAGCAACTTTAACAATAGCTACAATCGAGGTAATCAACAATTGTTGCACTTGCCACAACAGCAGCAGCAACTTGCAACAGCAGCCTCTTAGCCTCAACGCGTAGTTTTTGGTTCATTTATTTAATTTTATTTTATTGGTTGTTTCTTTTTTTTTTCCTTCTAACCCATTTTGTTGCTCTGCTCCAAATTGAGTTGCTTCAGAACTGAAACTGGTTGCAGCAGGGACGCAGCAAGTGTTTTAATTGAGTTAATCAGTAAAATTCGTGCAACATTTTGTTGACAGGCAGGCGCCCAATTGGCGATAGGTAAAGCATTTTAAGTAAATAAGTTATAATACGGCCAGACGGGAAATTAAAACCGACAACAGGCAGAACTCTTGTTTTCGGCCAGGTTGCTGGGGGGTGGGGGCGGGTGCGAGGGGAATTTGGCATTTTCAATGCCAATGCGATTGCTGTTGGCAGTTGCCACCCGCTTCCGGCACCAGGTTGCATTGCAGCACTGTGAAAGCCAAACCCAAACCCAAACCCGTAACCGAAACCAAAACAAACGTACGCTGCGTATACGTAATGCTGCCAAACGAAACTCACCCACACACACACGTAAAATAAATGATATAAAATGTATTTTGGCTGTGCATTGCAACTTTGCAATATCTGCGGTCGCTGCGCAACTTTAAATGCATGGCAAATACCAAAGACACTGACTGTCAAAAGTCAGCGCTCAGTCAAATAAAAATACAACTTAACAGCAAAAATCGACTTTCGATAGTCGTTAAAGCAACAGTTTTTTAAAAATGCCTGCCATTACTTTTGGCACTCACTGTGCCGCACTGTGTCTACAAGTCGAATGTGCTGTGTTCACACCACTTTTAACCATTTTTCTTTATATATATATACGCATATTTGTATATATAACAATACATATATGCTGACAGATGCGTGTGTGTCTGTTTGTATATCAATTACTCGTCTGTATTGTTGTTGGCTGTCATAACGGAAATGAATTAACAGCAAATATGGCGAACAGCAGTTGCTGTTTCTGTTGCAGTTGCAACAACAACTGAAATGGTAACAATGCAATTTATGAGCCAATTTTTTTCGTTCATGCAATTAAAAATGCAATTATTACATGCCAAGCCACACCCTCTTCCAACACACCCCGCCTCCTCGCAGCAAATGATGAATGTGGCTGCCACCTTTGAGGCCCGCAACTCGAAACATCAGAAATCAAAATCAATCTCCTAATCAAAGCGAGAATCACGCACAACCGCAGCCATTATTTGAGTGTTGAGCAACAAAAAAAGAGGCTGGGGATGGCTTTTGGGGCTTTGGCTTTAGGCTTGTTTTTTTTTGGCGGCATGCCGCCAGAAGCAGCTGCCAAAAGCCGCCAAACACATAAAAACAAATCCAGTTGGCAAATCCCACAACAAGCGGGCGAGGGCTGCAAACAAAAAATTTGTGCTGGCAAACAAATGTTTTTAGTACAAGAATACCGACACGCACGCACAGCCCGCACACACCACACCACACACACACACGCACAACAATGTAAACGAAGGCAGATAAATTACCAGTCATTATTATCCAAACAGGCTGATATCCTTCTGCTCCTTAGTGCTCTCTCTCTCTCTCCCTCTCTAACTCAGACTGAAAGCGTGCCGGGCGTCCATGCATCAAATGCCTCGAATTCCTCAAAGTCTGACTCGGTATTGGAGTAGGGGTATTCATGTCTTGGGCTTTGTTATTTATTGTATGCATTTTGTACTGTGATGGGGGAAAACTATTGTCTTGCATTTATCTGAAAATGCTTTCGAGAGCATTGTTTACTTGTATTTTACTTACAAAATATTCAATTTTTTATCAACATTTCTGGTTTCTTTCTCTCTCTCTCTCTCTCTGGTCTTTTTTTAGGTTACGGTTACCAGTATTCCTATTAAAAACAAAACTCTATGTTCTTGTTAGCTAAAGAAAACAGCTAAAAGAGGCCGTGCAAAGTTTTTTTTGGCAAAGCTGGTGAATTTTTGGAAATTTAATTGCTCAGGCAAAACTATTTAAAAAAACAAACATTTCTTAACACAATTTTCTTAAGTCGTAATCGTAATTTATTAACAGGAAAATTATAATTCTATATGAAATGAATTTCACAATAAATTGCACACTACGGTGTCTGAACAATCTAACGAGTATATGTATATGTATTCTATATGTATAATTTTTTATATTTTTCTACATAAATACAGTTATTTATGTAACCGTACTCACGCCAAAAACGCTTCTCGCCTAACCGCATTCAAGTGCGCTCTCTAAACACCAGTATATATACACGATATATATTTAAATGTGTACACGCATATATATCTGTATTATACTCTATATACTATACTGTACTAATAGAAATGGCAGCCCGACAATTTTTGCCTTTCTTTGCGCAACTTTGCATGTCTCTTGCCTACAAACTTAAATACGCATTCGTATATCTATTTGAATGTGAAAAAAAAAAAAACAAAAAACAAAAAAACTTTGTCGGGGCCTCTTATTGCGATGTTTCTGAAACTTTTCTGCTTTCTGTTATTATTTCTGTCTGTCTTGGACATTTTTGTTGATATGATAAAATATATGCAATAATTTTATATGCGACTTTCAGTTCTGTTGTCTCTTTTTTTTATTGTACGCGTGCTTATCCTGGGTGTGTGTGTGTGTGTGTGTGGGTGTGGGTGTGTGTGTGTGTGTGTGTGCATGTGTTGCTGCCATTTTCAATTTCTGCAAAATTACAGCCAATATGAAATTATGCATAATAAAAGCCAATGACTACCTGTCGTCGCCATTTTGGCTTCGCACAGACGTGGGCCTCATAAAAAATGGAAGTAAATACACGCACACACGCACACACACACGCGAGTGTCTAGCACACACAGACAGCGGCTGGTATTTGCCTTTATTGTTGTGCCATGAAAATGCCCTGAAAATAAGAAATGAAATATTTATTTGGCCATTTTGCAATTCTCTCTCAACTCAACTCATCTCTATCGCATTTTCATTCGTTGTTCCTACCCGCCAAATATTGCAAGCGATATTTTGTTGATGTTTTTAAGCGACAACAAATTGTCACATATTTATTCGTGCGGCACACGCTGCGTATACGCAATGTACGTTAAATAAATTTCTAGTATTATATTATTAGTTATTTTATTTTTTTTTTTTTGTCAATGCAGTTCAGTCTCTGCCAGTTTCAGTTCCCTCACACACACACACACACACACACTCTTACACACATATATTTAAACGCACACTAATTGAATAGAAAACAAATTGAAAAAAATGAAGTTTAAACTGTTTTTGGTTTTGGCGTAGGAAAAGTTGCAGCTTAGCCGTTAAACTGGTTTGTTGTTAAAGCGGCTTCACAGAAAATTGTCGTGACTGGTTACGAACTGTGCCACTTGTAGTTAGTTTTTGCCCTGCTTTGCAGTTATGTTGTTTTGTTGTTTGCGCCGCCTTTTGACATCACCTCCGCCTTCGCCTCCGCCTTCGCCTCCGCCTCCGCCTTCGCCTTCGCCTCCGCCGCCGCCGCTTTGCACAGTGCCAACGACTAACAAGCGTATGCATTTTATTTCTTTCTGCTCTTATATTTGCCCCTTGACCCTCGACCCACGCCTCTCGCCACTCGCTACCCCTTTAAACACACAAAACTAACCAACAACAACAAATCAGCATTGGAGGAGGAAGGCTTGCAGCCGCAGTTCGCCGAGGAATGCTACGAGGACGTGGACGTCGAGGTCGCATTGGCCGCCAGTCGTCGCTCGCACGGCAGCAGCTTCTCGTGGCCGCCGCCGCAGGACGAGAGCCACGCGGCGCCGACAGCGGCGCCTCTCTACATTGCGCCCCCGGAGACGCAGCACGTGGTGGTGGCCAATCCGGTGCAGGAGGTGCCGCCGCTGCCGCCGGGCAGCGCCACCTCGCGCCTCGATCCGCAGCCGCAGCCGCAGCCGCAATCCCAGCAGCCTCCACAATGGCAGAGCTACTCGGCGCCGCAGCTGAGCGGACAACGGGTTTCGCAGCAGTCGCAGGAGCAGGAATCCAGCTCGGACAGCTACACGTCCACGTCGACAACGACAACGACCACCTCGGAGGAATACCAAAGGATGTACGCCGCCCAGCTGCAGGCATATCAGATGCAGCAGGCGTACGAGCAGTCCGGCTCCGAGCTGGACTACCAGCTGGACTACGGCAGCGGCCAGGATGTGTCGGAGTATCCGTCGGGCAGGCGCAGCGCGCAGGAGTGCGTTGATTCGCTGGCGGCACCGCTGAGCACCTACAAGCTCATCGACATGGTTAGGGAGGTGACGCCCAGTCCCGTGCCCGTCGCAGCTCCACCTGCTCCACCTCCGGTTGCTCGCCACGTGGCGTTCAACGATGAGCCGGAGATCAAGGAGCTGCCCAGCTGCCAGCCGCACACGGAGCTGGAGACGATACCCGAGTCGGCTGCGGAGGCCGAGCAGGTGTCGGCCTGGACCGAATCCGAAGATCGGGAGGGTCTCATCGTCGAGCAGCGCTGCCAGATCCTGGAGAGCGAGCGCATGTTCCAGGCCACGCCCGAGATTAACTTGGAGATAGCGCCAGTGCGACAGCGCCCGGCGCCCTCCAAGATACCCAATCCCATGCCCAAGGAGTGGATAAATCCGATGATACGGGTGCTCACCACCGCGCCGGAGACGCCCTTCCACCTGGTCGAGTGCCCCTTTCCGCGGCCCTGCGGCGATGGCTTTGAGGCGGAAGCAGCCGCAGCTGCAGCTGCTGCGGAAGTGGCCCCTCCCCCGGCTCCTGCTCCAGCTCCTGCTCCGGCTGCTGCTCCTGCCCCTCCGCCGGCAGACAACTACGCCTCGGAGCTGCTGCGCGAATCTCCGCCGCGGGGCAATCGACTCAGTCAGGCAATGGCGACGGCGCCCGAGTTTGCCGTGCGCTTTGCCCCGCCCGCGGCGGAGGGTGTGCCCCTGCCCGAGGAGACGGTGCCGTATATGCCACCGCCCATGGATCTGAAACCGTATATGCGCGAGGATTTCCGGCCGAAGAGCCCGTTCGTGAGCGCCTTGACCACCGCGCCGGAGCGTCCGTTCGAGGGTCACTTCGATCGCGATGTGCCCATCCACATGATCGATCTGCCCACGCCCAAGGAGCACCTGACCATGTGCGATGCGCTGTGCACGGCGCCGGAGCGCGGCTACACCCCGCTGAATCCCGAGAACGCCACCCAGCGTCGGGACGAGGAGCAGAAGCAACAGGAATTGAAAAAGCGTGAATTTCAGGTGCTCGATCACGAGGAGGAGCTGGGCATCAAGCCGCAGCCGCCGGAATCCGTGGAGTACTACAAAACGGAGCCGCAGCAACGTCGGAAATCCTCAGCATTTGCGGCAATGCAAGCATTCCAGCCGTCTCGCGAACCGCTTTCCTCCTCCTCCACCCCCAACTCGAACTCGAACTCGAACTCGAACCCAAACACAGTCACGAACACGCCGCGCGCCTCCATCGCCTCCCTGTCGAAAGAGCACAGCGATCTTGAGTATCTGAAGTATCAGAAGGCGCAGCAGCGCAATCAAAAGCGACTCGACTACTTTCACAAAAAGGAAGAGGAGCTGCAGAGCCAGCAACAGACCCAACAACAACAACAACAGACCCAACAACAGCAATACTTAGAGACTAACTCGAACTCGCTTGTTACCGCTGCCAATGCGACTGCTTCCTCTAACTCCTCTTCCACAGTCCAACAGTCCACCAACAACAACATCACCAACAACAGCTCCAAATCAGGTTATGTCGCCCCGGGCCAAGTCCAGGCCAGCAGCCGATCCTCCTTTTCAGGCACCGCCTCCAATCTGACAGCTGTAAATACCGCTTGCAAGTTCGATGCCCACGAGCTAATCGAGGAGACCGTCGAGGAGCTCGAACACTCTGAGGTCCTATTCCCGCCACCGTCCCCGCTCAGCCACCTGAAGGGCAAAGCCGTACAGTCCGGCCTCCACAAGGCGGACACCATACCAAAGTACCAGCGCAACTGGACGGTCCTGCCCACCCAGAGTCCAATTCGCACCCCGGAACCGCAAGAGCTGCGCGACAATGTTCCGCTCGCTTTCGCAGACGCACCCAAGGCAGTTGATACCGCCATCGATACCGTACACAGACCCATAGCCAAGGTTTCCGGGGGCGGTTCCACTGCGGCTCCGACCGCTGCCCGCGGCTCGATTGGCTCGTTGGGCCAGCGGACGGCCGCAGTGCAGCCGACGGTGCCGATCATCATTGAGGATCGTTCGGGTCCAGTAACGATGGCTTTTCAATCACTAGATGAGTACGAGCGCCCGGATCAGTCGCTGACCCCGACGCGACCCTACACGCCGTCGACCTCGTCGCTGATCAACAAGCCGGCCCCGATCATACCCTTCTACCAGACCACCGAGAAGCTCTGCTTCGACGAGTGCCCGGCCCAACATGCCCGCGACTACGACCAGGGCGCCGCCTCCCCCTTTCCGGATCGTGCACGCTCCCCGGCGCCGGGACCGCCGCCCAATCCGCTGTCGGCGATACGGGCGCCACGCATGAAGGAGCCGGAGACGTCGCTGCTGTCCGTCGGTGGGGCCCGTCTGCAGGCGGGCTCGATAACCACAGGCCAGAGCTACCAGGGACAGCTGTTGGCCCACTCGGAGCTGAGCTCGCAATCGGGCAGCCAGAGCTACACACAACAGCCGGAGACGGTAACCGAGCGCCGAATCGGCAACTTGAGCGTTCAGCAGCGGGAGAAGTCCTCGCAGATGCAGCAGCAGCAACAGTCGCTGCTGCAGCAGCAGACAAAAACCCAGATTGGCAACACGCAAATCGAGCGGCGACGAAAGGTGACCGAGGAGTACGAGCACTCCCAGAGCGCCAAGACCATCGAGATGCGCACGGGCTCCACAACGCAATCCCAGTCGCAATCCCAGGCACGGCAATCGGAGTCGACGGAGCGACGTCAGTCGTACGGCCGGACGGGCTTTGTGGCCGATCAGGCACGTCGCCTGTCCGGCCTGGAGCAGGAGATCAGCAGCCTGACCAGCCAGTCCCAGGCGATCAGCGCCAGGGCCGCCACCCTCGGGGAGGGCAGCTTTCCCCAGCTGCGCTCGCCCACCTTCGAGGACAGATTCCCGTTGAACGCGGCCGCCACGGAAGCCGTTCTGCCGAACTATGCGACCACACCGCCGGCTGCCAACAGGCTGCTGGCACCGCCGCCTGGTTTCGTGCAGCAGCAACAGTTGCAGCAGCAGCAGCAGCAACAGCTGCAGGTGCGCCAAAAATCGGCCTTCTCAACGGGCGTCAAGTCAACGTCAGCGTCTTCGGCGGTGTCCGCATCGCAGCAGCAGCTGCGCTCTCATGCCACCAGCTCATCGCTAGCATCAGCATCAGCAATTACATCTGCATCATCTACATCATCTGCATCAGCATCAGCATCAGCCACTGCATCGAGGTCGGCGCAAGCCAGTCTAACCAAAGCTTCTGCTATTACTACCACGACTAATAATCAAGCCTGCGCCGCATTCAGGAGCGCAGGAGCCGCCGGCTCCATCGGCAATAACCTAACCGCTGCCCTGGCCAATCTGCCAAGAAACAATGGCCAGCGCCCAAATGCTTCCAATGCAGCAGCAGCAGCAGCAGCAGCAGCAGCAGCTCCAACAACAACGGCCACAAAGCCAACAGCGCCTGCGCCATCTGTTTTTCCGCCCAATCTAAGTGACTTAAACTCAAATGTTGATGGTTCCACAGGTGCTGGCGGCAAGGGAGGCGCCTTTGGGGCCACATCGGCACCGAAACGTGGACGCGGCATTCTGAACAAGGCCGCCGGACCCGGCGTGCGCATCCCACTGTGCAACAGCTGCAATGTGCAGATCAGGTGAAGAGAGCACGAAGAGTTTCAGTTCTTGTTGTTGTTTTTAACTCCCATTTTAAGATACTCTAGTTTATTAAGCCTAATCCCTTGCATGTTTTTTGGCGTTCTAACCTTTAACCCATGTTTGTTGTTCTCGTTATTTTTGTTTGGTTGCAGCTACCCCCTCCTCCCTTGCCAAGCCTAATAACACGCATGCTAATCCAAACGCCACGCTGCCACGCCCCCAGACAGCCACTGACATCTCTGACCCAGATGCGGACGGGGATGCGAATGCCACCGACATGCTGGCCGAGTCCATTGGCAAGATCAACATGGGCGAGCAGACGCACGCGTTCATGCAGGAGGCGGGCAAGATCATCTCCAACATGCTGGAGGCGCGTCTCGCCAGCACGGCTCCGACTGTTCCCACGAATCTGTGCAAGAGTCCGATGATTGTGCGCAAGCGTCTGGACCTGGACGATTTCAAGCACATTGATCCCACGCAGCCCGTTGCCCTGCAGACCGTGGTGGCTGTGCCACCCCCGCCCCCGTCCCAGGTGGGCAGCCAGAAGGCGCAGCCGCAGGTGCCGCGTGCGGAGGTGACGCTGCAAGCGGAGCTGCCGGCACAGCATCCGATGAGCAAGATCCTCGACATTTGTGATAGTGGCAAGACGAACTCGAACCCGAACCCGAACTCGAACCAGGCGCAGCAGGCGCCGGAACCGGTTGCCTTTAGAAACAATCTGAGGCGCACGGGCGCCACACACGCCGCCGATCGTCGCTCCTACATTGAGCCCAAGCAGAACGCTCCTAGCAACAACAACATCGACAATAATAACAGCAACAACAAAAACAACAGTCAGACAAATGCGCCCAATTTCAGCGTCTGCGTCCGGGCCTTGGGTGCCCAGGGCGACGCCCAGGCGCCCATGTCCGAGGAGAACGAGAAGGCCGTAAGTCAGTTGCTCAAGGACGGCAAGCGTCCGGTTTGCTGTCAGTGCAACAAGGAGATAACTTCGTAAGTAGCCTCCCTCGCAACAGCTCCTAACCTCCCCTCCCACCTTCCGTCCGGCCTTGTTGTTTGAGCACCACATTTTTGTGTCCCGTAATTAACCCAATGTGATTTCGACTCTTGCAGGGGACCCTTCATTACGGCTCTGGGTCGCATCTGGTGCCCGGATCACTTCATTTGCGTGAACGGCAACTGCCGTCGTCCGCTGCAGGACATTGGCTTCGTGGAGGAGAAGGGCGATCTTTACTGCGAGTACTGCTTTGAGAAGTATCTGGCGCCCACCTGCAGCAAATGCGCTGGCAAGATCAAGGTAAGTCCGATCCAAATCCTGCTTTCTTCAGTTTATTTAATTCCAATTTGTTTCGTTGCAGGGCGATTGTTTGAACGCCATTGGCAAGCACTTCCATCCGGAGTGCTTCACGTGCGGCCAGTGCGGCAAGGTCTTTGGCAACACGCCGTTCTTCCTGGAGGACGGCAATGCGTACTGCGAGGCCGATTGGAACGAGCTGTTCACCACCAAATGCTTCGCTTGCGGCTTCCCCGTCGAAGCCGGCGACAGATGGGTGGAGGCACTCAACCACAACTATCACAGCCAATGCTTCAACTGCACTGTGAGTAAACATCTTGGCATCAGAATTCCTCAACTCTCAACTTTTGGTTTTTTTTTAGTTCTGCAAACAAAACCTGGAGGGTCAGAGCTTCTACAACAAGGGCGGTCGTCCCTTCTGCAAGAATCATGCGCGCTAAGGGCACCAAAGGTCAATTCAGATCTAACATGGCTCGACTATGGACTTCAGGGATCACGCACACTAACAATCACCACCAACAACAACAACATCAACACGCATAACAAACAGCAACAGTTCTCAATTGCAATTATCAAAGTAAATTGATGTCTAATTTAAATACTTAATTTCCTTTTAATTTGTTTTTTTTTTTTTTTTGAATTGTGCACACAACTGTTATCCTAATTTTAAATGAAGAAGAAACACTCGGAAGTGAAAAATTGTAAACGACACGAAATCGAATTAGATACAACAGCAGAACACACACACACCCTATGATTATATTATTTATTCATCATATCATAATCGAATTTTAAACGAGAAACACACCTATTATGCTTATTATATGTATGTATTTCACAAAAGTTATTTAGTTCAAGTGACAAAAAAACAAAAAAATAAAAAAAAAACCGAGATGCTGTTGACCAACAAACTAACAAACCACGCGAAAGGATTTCACATGGCCAAAAACAAAAGAAAATCCTCCACCAATCGAACGCAGGTTAACAGCTCATGAAATACTTTATCTAATTCGTTGCGATCATATAGTAATTTAATTTAAACGCTACCTTTAAATTTATGTTGTAAACCGAATCGAGAACATCTACAATTGATTGTACTTTGTAGTAAATCAGCAGATTAATAAATTTCAAAATCTTTTTCGCGTTTCAATTTGTGTTGTGCTTGTTATTTAGCCACATTCAGACGCTTCGCCAAGTTCTTGGCCAAAAACCTGCCATTGAACTATGAAATCGTTCTGATAGAGTTTTTATATAACTTCTTCTTTCATCCTCATTCTGATAAAGTTTAACCGCGTCATTCTCTAATTCATTTACAGATACTGCGGAGAACATAATGTCATAATTGTCGGCACATTCCGGTAAGTTGCACTCACGTATTTCGCAGGCAGCCCAAAAGTATACAATGGCTTTTGCTATATTTCCACACACACACACACACACCACACACACACACGCAACATTTCGACAGGCAAGAGTAATTTCATGCTCAACCAATTTTTGTTGTTTTCATTTGGCATTTTCCGAGGCGATTTACAAACTGTTTCGGTGGCACTTTTCCTGCCGTTTCCCTCGTATTTCGCCGGCCAATGGAATAAGGTGTCAATTTTTGTGTTCGCTCCGCATTTTTGCGTGCTGGGTGTTAATCGCTCGACCACTTACAGTGCCTACGAGGGCCGCACGGCCAATACATGTTTACGCTAGATTAAGCAGGATATGCGGCTGTGCGAGTGTGTGTGTGTTTACGTGTGTGTGGGTTGGATACGTTACCACGCCCTTTTGTTGTTGAACGCTGGCAAGCGGAAAGAAAAAACAATTTGCGGTTTTTGTGGCATTTTTCAACATTACATTTTTGCAGATGTTTTCCTTTTTAGTTTATTTAGCCTTGCACATAATACAGAGGACTTAAAGTTGGTATTAAGTATTTCTATATATATATATATATATAATTTTTTATATAGTATTTATTAACTAACTGTATTGTACTTAGCACGATCTGTATCAGTATTTGATAATGATAACCCACGCCGCTACAATTTATTCATAATTAGTTTATTTTTAGGTTTTGTTTTCTTTATTATTTCATATTATTATATTTGTTTTTCGTTTATCTATTTATTAATTTGTTTGAAACGCATTCAGAAATCAGTTTCAGTTTCCGTTTGATTCGTTATTCGAAAATGCGCGCAAAATTTGTCACCGTGGCGTTCCGTTGCGAATTTACATCAGAGTTTCTATATATATATATTTATATATATAGTACATGTATATTTATATTGGGATTGGGGAGAAATCTACACATAACGTATGCCAGAAGTGCACTCGAAAATGTTATTTACAATATTTAATATTTGATTCTTAACTTGCTTTGCGGGGATTTCGTTTTTTCTAAGGTTGTTTTTTGTAATAATTTTTTTTATGTTCTTTTTTTGTATTATTTTTTGGAATAGTTTAATACTTTTACATATGCATGCGATAGTTGGTAAGAGCGCATTAAGTTTACAAAAATAAATTCAACACATTAAATTACAACAAACAGATCTTACTATCTAAATGCGGCTTATACTCGTACATATATCAAAGTACACACTATATTTAGAGTTACATATATATATATATATATATTGGTATGTATATATATATATTTATTTAGGAGCAGAGTTTTAGTTTTCATATCGTACAAATAAATACCTTTGGGTTAACGAGTGTTTAAGAGTAACAAACAAAATAAAAAAAACAAAAAAAAAAAAAAAACAAAAGCGTGAAAGAAAACTCAGCACTGAAAATCTGTTTGGGACTTTTCAAATTGTGTGCGCCTTGTTTTCCGCTTGAATTCAGTTTCGCTGCTTGTGGGGATCGGGGCCTAAAAGTGGGGGCTACAAATGCGCCAATATATCGATCTGGTCGAGTGCACTCGCCTGCCCAACTGCAGCTGATGGCACCTGTCCCTGGGCCTGCGCCCTTCCACCTGATTGCATGTTGCTGCTGTTGTTGTTGTTGGATTGAGATATGGTCACAATGGTCACCAGGTCTTTGGCCTTCGTTGCCGTCGTCGTCGTCGTCGTCGTTGGAGTTGGGCTCTCCTGGCTTTGGCAGCGATTTCTCGACTCGATTTCCACAATGGCCGAGGTGAGCAATGTGTTCGACTGCAGCGCACTGTAGTCCGGCAATTGCTCCGGCGACAGCTCCGGCAGATCCTCATTGGCCAGCAGGCGACCCGATGGCGCCGTCTCAATGGTCCGCTCGCTGCTCAGCGTGAGGGAGGCGGGCGTGGCATTCCGCGACCGATAACTGGGGGGCAGACTGTACTCGGAGCCGCCCATGCTGCTGCTGATGGTGCCGCCAGCGCCTCCAATCCCAGAGCGGAGCGTGGTCAGCGGTGCCCTGCAAACAGAAGAAGTTTAAGCAAAATGAGAAACGGATTCAAATTCAGATTCAGATCCAGACGAAGATTGAGTGGAAGAACCAAATCATATGCAATATTTGCACAGTGGCTGAGATGAGATAAAGTCAATGCACAAATTTGCATGTGGAGTCAAGTATCTGTGTATCTTGTATCTTGTATCTGTATCTGTGTATCTGTATCCATGTATCTGTGTATTCTCGTTTCTGACTGCCGGCGACTTTCTCAATTTAAATAACAAAAGGCGTTCGGGCAATTGTTGCCAGTCATTGTCAGTCTTATATGTGCGTCTGGCTTAGCCAAAATCCCAGTGAATTCACACTTCAGTCCACAACAACAATAAGAAACAACTACAACAAAGACTTGTGTGTTGGAAAATTGAAAGGTCGACTGATGCAAAAATTCGAAATTCAAATTTCAAAATTGTATAAAGCAATTTGGTGTATGTAAAATTGCATTTAATTGTTCTCGACAAAGATTCAATGCGTAAGGAAACAGGAATACTAACTAAGCTGCAGGCATGTGCCACGCCTCCCACCACCCACTTCCGCCCATTCGGCTATCTCTGCCGTGGCATAACAGGCAATTTTCACAGGCACTCGAGCACTCTTGGGCCTCGTCTTTGTTTGTTTAATTGACTTGGCTAACAGCTTCGCCAGGCAATTGTTTGCCTCTGTCTCTCTGTGTCTCCATGGCTGGCCCTAATCCTTGCCTGGGCTGCCTCTCGCAGATTGCCTTTTAACACACGGCTGCTTGTTATGCAACAGAAAGTCGCTTCAAGTGTGTGCGTGCGTGTGTGTGTGTGTGTGTGTGTGCGTGTGTGTGCGCACGCGTGTGTGTAAATATTTTGCAAAATTTCACAGATTTCTTTGTTGGCTCTTACATCATTTGAATATGCCACACATACATACACACACACGCACACACACACATACAGCAGGCAAGTCTGCCTAAAAGTATGCTCTGATTCCCTGCCACACACACTTTGCATAAGTTTTTGCTTTTTGACATACTTCTCTGTCACTTTTTTCTACCCTAACACACGCTTTTGCAGCGGGCATATTAGCTCAAGTGAGCCGTGCTTTTATAATCAAATATTTGTGTCGTATCTTCAAGTCGAGCATTTTTTTGGTCAGCCGCATATTCAATTGTTTCTTCATGGCCAGCTAAGCTTCTTATGACTCAGTTGGTTTGCTTCTTCTTCTTCTGCTTTTTGTTGTTGTTGTTGTTTTTGATATGCTTACATTTGTTGTTGGCTTTTCAGTTCCATTATCAGGCATAAATATTTAAGGGCATGTGGCCTCGTCCGCCATTAGAAGCAAATTAATTTGCCATAAATTTGCATTTGTCTGGTGAATACATTTATGAGTACTCGTAATCGCACTCGAACTTGTATTTCGGTTGCTTGGCAGTGCGTGAATTTGCCTCAATATTTTTGTAACTCAATAAAAAGTAAACTTTTCTAATTAGCAGCCATTATGCGATCAAAGCGGCAATTATCCTGTCGCCCCCCTCTTTCTCTCTCTCTTTATCTTCTCTTTCGGTTTATTTGAATTCTTATTGCTGTTTCAATTGTTTCAATTGTGTTACATTGTCTGTGCCTGCCTTGTTATCTGTCACCTCTTGCTGTTCTCGTCCTGTCCTGTTTTTGGTCCTTGAGCATCCGGCAATCGGATTGTTGCGTATTTAAATTGTTTGCCATTTGGGCGCCCGTTTGAAGTAGTCGCTTTTTACTCTCAATTCAATTAAGTTACAAATTCCTCTCTGACGCCCACTCGAAATCAACGAAAATCATTTGTAAAAGCAGCAAAAACAACAACGAGAACCACAACAACAACTGAAGCTGCGGCAAATGAAACCATTGACAGGCTTTGAAAGTTTTTTTTGGCTGTTGCCGCATTTAAAAAATGGCCGAAAAGTTTGTGGGCCAACCCCAAGCGATGTGTCAATGTTGGCACCCAGCGAAAACCGCAGAAAGCCAAACCGCCGACGCTTCAGCTGATGCTGATGCTGCAACCCCAACACAAAAACAGGCTCCACAACTGCCTCCCAATCCCCTAATTTAGAAAGCCAACCCCCGCGGCACATTCCTATTCCAACCTCAAACTGAGCGTTGTAAACATTTTGTGGCTGCAACGCCGAACTTTGCAAATAACTCGCGAGGGTTGTCGAAGCCGTTGTTCAAAATCTAAAGGCGGAACGAGGGGCGGGGGGGGGTGTGGGCGGGTCGGAAGTGAACACTTACCTCAGCAGACTGCCGGCGTGAGATCGATAAGTGGGCGGCGGCGAATTGCCACGCACAACCCCGTTCTGACGATCGCGGTCCAACAGCAAAAGTCTGCAAGAAAATTAAATAAAAAAAGAAATTAGTTATATTTTTTTATAATGTATAAAAAAGTAGTTATATGTACAGGTATCTCTATGTAGGATAGTTACTAAAAGAAGGTTTCTTAAAAAACGACAGATTTTAAATTGTGTGAAATAAATAAACAAAGAGGTTAGTTAAATAATGTAATGTATAAGAAAGTAGTTATATATATGTACATCTATAAATAATATTTACTAAAATAAGTTGTTTTAAAAAACGAGAGATTTAAAATTGAAAACTAAAAGTTGACATAGAAAACAAGCTCTAAAGGGTTAAATTTTTTAAGGAGCAATATTTATTTTATTGTTTTACTTTTGTTTGTACACTTTATTTACTTCAAACTTTATTGAAAAAGTTATTATTTTACAAAGTAGAAAAAATATATATTTTGCTCTCTCTATTAAAGGCACAGCTGCAAAAAAGAAAAAAAGTTGCAAGCCAGGACACTTTCAGCCAGTGCATAATTACATAATGCAATTAATTGCGCAAGGACATGCGAGCGGATGTGGTTAGCGGAGCATGTCCGCTGTTGTCCTTACCACACACACACACACACACACACACACATACACACAATTTATGCGTCACCTCTTTCTCCACCTCCACGTGTACTCACCTCAGACGATACTCCTGCATGCTGGCCTGGTAGGAGGGCGGCGGCGGTCGGTGCTGGAACTCCGGATAGAGGAGTCCGTGGGGTGCGCCGCCTCCGCGCGTGCAGGGGCGACGTCCGCAACGGGCCAAATCGACGCTGGTGCCCAGGCCAAGGCAGCTTTGGCCACCGGGCGCCGTCATCCGCCAAGCGGCGCCGCTAACAGTGACCAAAACGACGCCAACTCCTGCAAAACAGAGACGGAAACGGAGACGGAGTTGAATGCAACCGCAAGTGGCAAGAGAGAAACCCGAGGGGGTAAGAGTCAAAAGCAAAAGCAATTTTTGAAATTTGCGCCCAATTAAGTGTTGGCCATTGTAATTGTGCTGTTAGATTTAATTAGACGTCAAACGCTGCGTGGGCGTGGCACGCAATTACCAGCCCACTTACCAAGCACAATCGTTAGGGGCCAGCCCCAGCATCCACTTTCACTTTCACTAGCCGGTTCAAGTCGAGGCTTTCCTTTCGGACAACTGACAGCTGCAGTGGAGCGTGTCATCATCAGAGAGCGGAGAGCAGCTTTAGGCCGAGCCTAAGGCCCAAAACCTTGAAGCCAACAATAAAGCTGGCCATCATTTTTTATTAGGCGAAATTGTCGCCGTTCTGCATATACTGTTGTTGTTGTTGTTGTTATATTTACTATTGTTGTTGTCGCTTATTTTCATGAGCAATTTGCGCCACAAAAGCAAAGCAAAGTAAAGTAAAAAAAAGCGACTGCAATTTGTGCGTTCGTTATGAGTAGAGGGGGGGAGGGGCAAATAGCTCGAAAAAGCCCCATTATGAACGACATGTGTTTAGCTGAGAGGCAGCTGAGAGGGCTACCTTTGGCTTGATTGCCATTAAATTATGTAAAACTTTGAACAATTTTTTCGGTAATTGCCGCCGCCTAAAAAAATGAAAACGAAAATGTAAATGAAAATGAAAATGGCGCAATGTCACGCTTCGAGTGCCCCCTAAACTAAACTAAAAGCGACCGGCAATTGATTAGACCGTCGCATACATAAGTAATACCTAAGTAACGCTCAGACCCCAGACCCCGACCCGGACCGATGCCGAAGTATACCGAGGACGGACGCGGAACTTGTGTCGTAGACCGCGACGTGGCCCCGCTTTCAAGTTACGTGAGCTGCTGCCGAACTTTGCGCCGGAGAGTGAATGCGAATGAATGCGAATGAATGACTCATGAGTGTTGAATGTGTTACTGAACAACTTTAAAGACTGGCAGATTGAATCACAAACACGAGCTTCAGCAAAATATTAATGTAAAGGGTATCTAAAGGGTGTCAGGAAATATTTTTGAGCCTAAAAACTTTAAATATTCTGAATCAGTTGATTTTATATAATTATAACTACGTTATTTTATGCCAGGCAGATTACCTGAATATAATTATATAAATATAAAAACTATACTATAAAAATGTTATTGTAAGGGGTATCTAAAGAGTATTTCAAATGCGTCACTAAATGTGGCCGAGCCTTAAAATTTTTAAGATTCTGAATCAGTTTATTTTATATAATTATAACTAGATTTTTTATTTCAGGTAGACTATAATTAAAAGTCTTCTATAGATTTAATCGTTCTTGGTGTGAAAACATAGTTACCCCGCAATGCACAACTTTTTCAGAGTATTTAATTAAAAATGACTTCTTACGCACGTTTTTATCTTAATCTTGAAATCATAAAAAAAGAGCTTCGCAAGCACTTTAAAGCTGCGTTAAATGATTTACTGCAAAGAACACAAGTGTGCGCATCTCCATTCAAATCTAGAAAAGCGCTTTAAAAAACACGTTAACATGTCTATGTTTAAACAATGATCCAAGCGTACTTCACGCAGTTATTCATAGATAGATAAGCCACCCACAGAGTCAATATTTGCAGACTATCTGAACACTAGCATAGCTGATAAAAAAACAAAAACTTGTAACCGGAACTAACTGCTCTGGCAATATTGACACATTTTGTGTCTTTACAAAATTTGTTTGTTCTCCGAACTGGGTCAGGCAGACGACGCGCCAATTACAAAAGGGCAACAACTAAATGGGAAAGAGAAAAAAACCCAATAACAGCAACAAAGCCTGTTATTGTAGAAATTGCTGTGTGAGGCAACAACAAACAGCAACAAAAAGATGTAATGGCAACAAATGTGCGACTTGTGTAAACATCGTGAAAAGGCAAAGTTTTAATGCCATTTTTGTGTGACCCCATCAATTGTTCGACTCTTTTGCTTAGATATAAATGTGCTCCATATATAACGACTATACGAATTACGTAATCGAATTGTTTTGTGATGCTCTTCTTCCTCTTCTTCTTGCACTTACCAATCATTAGCAGCGCTGCCGTCAAATGGGAGTTGGGTGGACCCGCCAGTCCGGTGACGCCCAGCGCCGCACCGCCAAGGGCGCATGCCACGCCCCCGAGTGCAACAACGGCAATGAGGGCGCGCAGCGGCGGTCCAGCAAACCATTGGCCGCAGCAGCCTTTACCGGAACGCTCCGAGGGGGATCTGCAAATAATAAACAATTCTTTTGTTAGTTTCAGCTGCTGCAGATGGTAAAAAAAAAGGTAAGAAAAATAGTTGTTGCAATTTTCGGGCAAATTATGAACTGAATTGCGCAGGTGGGCAAGGAAAGGACACAAGGACATGGCCAGGGCCAAGAGCAGCAGCAACTGGCAGCTGTTTTGTTTCGTGGCGCGTGCAAATTGGTTGTGGCAAAAGGCAACAGCGAAGGCAGCAACAAAAGCGCAGCTCGAAGACTGTGCGAGACAATTGTTGTAATGTTTTTTGATTTATGAGCTGAAAGACCAAAAATTTGCGCACCGAACACAATAAAACAGGCGGACGGCAAGACGATGACGATGAGGATATGAATGGGATCGAGTTTTTTGGAAGGGGGTTTGCGACTCCGCATGCGGATGCGGATGGCCAACAGCGTAGAATATTTTTGCGCATTTGCCAAGCGACAAAAGCAAGGACAATTTATGTGACGCAGACGCCGCAGGAGCAGGCACCAAAAGACACCGCTGCACAGTGGGTGAGAAATATACAAAAAAAATCGAAATACAAAAACTTATCAAAGATTCAAAAAAAAAAAGAAAACCTTTAAACAGTTCAAGGTAAGAAATTTATTTGACTTCGCTGCACAATTTGAGGATTGACAAGGAGTAAGTCAGATTTAGACCACAGTGCAGGAATGAGGACAGGGAGGACGTGTTTGCGTAAATTCATTAGGACACAGATACAGATACAGACTTCGACACAGACTGCGAGAGGCAGAGATTCGTTTAAGGATACGAACAGTGGCGGCATTTTCTTTATGGCCACAGACTCTTGCGTTGACAACCCCTTTATTTGTTGGAACGAGGGGGGAGGGTAGGGGAGGAGGAAGTAAGTGGAGAAACCTTTGAGCTTGGGGCTTGCCAAACAATTAGACGCCGAAATATTTATAGGCAAGCAGCTGCGCACCGTGTCCCTCACATCCCAACCGAATCCAATGGGACGTTGCCCACTTTTGTGTCATCGAAGCAATTTAAGCAGCCGAATGATAAATTGTTGGAAAATTACGTGCATAAAAAGGCAACCGGCTATGGCCGGAAATTTATGTTTAATAATTTGATGTTGTCGCCCGAGGATTGCGAGGATTTTTATGATGTGCCATTAAATGTACACAACTCACTGGCGGAGCAAAAGAAAGAGAGAGAGAGAGAGAGTCAGAGGGAGATAGGAAAGGGGTGAATCCGTTTGAGGCATCGCCCTGTCGCCAACACGGCCTATCTGTAAGCCATATGTGTTCGGAGGAAGGGGAGGGCAGAGTTCAGGGGCCGCGGCATTTATGTTTCATCAACTGTCACGTCGTGTCATGATAAATAAGATCTTCTTAGCGCATCCAACTCTAGCACGCCAAAGGAAATGAGTGCGCAAAAGTGGCGTAGCAAAAGGTAAAATCAGCCAAACGAACAGAAACACAAAAACAAGGTAGCAACAACAAAAAGAGAAAGAACCGAAATTCAGTCAGTTGTCGGTTCTCAGACTTTGTTGGTATTAAGCGAAACCAGCTTCATCATTGCTATTGTAAAAGCTTTCAATAGAATAGAACAATACGCAGAAGAGCCAAAGGGGAACATGTACTTTTTATACCCTGAACCCGTTGAAAATGGCCGAAAAGGGTATATTAGTGTTAAGCAAAAGAATTAAAAGACGCTGGGAAGAAACTCCAACCTTAATTGTATTGTGAAAAAATTATTTATTTTTATTTTTCAGATGTGAGAGGTCGCCTTAGCAAGCATTGAAAAGTATTAGTAAGTATGCATTTATTTTAGCACTGTTTTAAAACTATTGGTAACTGTGTATATTTTATTTTTTTATTTCAGTTACACGAGACGAATTTCAGTCATTTTTATAATGTACATCAATAATAATAATAATAATAATAATAGGAATAGAAACAAAAAAAGTAAATTTATAAGGATATTATAAGGATGTTAAGAAAAATTTAATAAATATATTTAAAAAAATTTTTGGGAGTAAATTTTTGTGAAGCCAGATCGCTAGATTTGCTTAAAAATTCTAGTTGAAGTACCAGGCGAACAGAATTGTCGGGAGGTCGACAAAAAATTAAAATTGTGCAAAATTATGTTGCATACTTGTAAGGTAACAATGTTGGGCCACAAACTGCAAATCGCAGCTGAACTAACAGACGACGTAATTGTCATCGCCATATCCGACGTAATATCAGCTGAGAAAAGGGGCATATGGGTGGGGACAGCTGAAATAAAAGCATACATATTTCATGACCCGATTCTTGCGCGTTTTGCAAGGATCGGAGTTCTTTAGGTTCACCAGGAATATACCCTTGGTATGATTACCAAGGATATTAACGACTTGAAGATCTACATCCGTCCTTTCTAGTCCTTTCTGTACTTGTAGAATTATAATCAATCGAAATTTGTGTTTTTAGAACAGGTTTTTATGCAAAATAATTGCTTTAAAAGGCTATATCTCAGCCATATAAAGTCCGATCTCGGAAAGATATGCCTCATTCGACTCGTATAAATCTATAGAATCGATCACCATTCAAAATTTTGACTTTAAAGTTTTTGCGATTTTGGCTAAAATTGTGATGTTACCCCTTGTCATTTTTGTCAAATTTTGTCAAAATTTAAAATAGTGATATTTAAATGCCAATCGATAGTCTCGATCTTTACGAGTCTGAAAAGGTATACCACTCAAGGATATGACCTCATTTGCCCAAGATATGCAGGTTTTAATTTTGGAAATAACCGTTTTTCGAAAAAATATATTTGACGAAACATGTGTATTTTTTTATGCATTCCATTTGCGTGTATTATGTTATTTTTAAACGTTTTTAATGGCAAAACAGATAATTATGAGATTGAGGGTATTTCCTAGTCGTGACCACTTGTTTTTTTTTCGTACAACACTTTTTACGGCTCATCATAAAGACAGCGTAAAGTAGAGCTTTTGTATTATTTTTACACATATACTTTTATTTTATTTTGTCAATGCTACTTTACAATTTCAACTTGATTTACAATTGGGAGCGTCTATTTCATAGCTTTGCAATTGTAGTATAGTATATAAATATAGTATATAGAAGAGATAAATCAAAGGTAAGTGATAATGGGAGGTGTTTTCCCAGTTAATTTATGGCCTTTTTTACCAGTGTATGTAAAATACTTGTAAAGTGGCTGTTGTTAAAGCATTCTCCTCCTCTTTGCAATTCAATTGAATTTTAAATCAATCTTGGCGCTTATCGAAATGAGTTTAACAACTTTGTTGTTGGGAAAACTATGAAATTGCTTAATCAATTGAAAATTGTGCAGTCGCATGTAAATGTCACGCTGACAGCTGGAAAAGCCGCCATTTCAATGAAAAACTGTTGCAGTGATAAACAAAAATGAAAGTTTTCGCATTTTATTTTATTTAACGGTGCAAAAACTGTGTCAATGCTGGCAAATTACAATTACAAATTGCAATTAATTAATTAAAAAATTAAAATCCAACGCACTGTTAATGTTAATGCAGAATGACTGATTGACTGACTGACTGAATGATTGACTGAACTGTACTGAACTGAACTGAACTGACTAACTGGCTGACTTACTGTCCGACAACTGCTTTTTGATAGACTCGTTTGTTAAGCTGCCCCTGAACTACTTGTTAAACAGAGAAGCTTTTCAAGTCTATGTCCAAGTTTATGCCTACTATATATGTACATATATATATATATATACATACATTCAGCTGTACTTTTATGGCGAACAACAAATGCGCAATTAGTCGATTGCACAACGAAAGTTTCACCTGTAATGTGCACCTGCCTCCGCCCTCCTCCTCACAGCTCCGACGTCAATTAATTGAATCTTCGATTTCTAAAGCTGCATTTAGTTCTGGCTCATTAATTGTAAATGTATCTGTGTCTCAAAGTACGCTATCTTTAAGTACCAATTTGATTCTGTTGCTTGCGTGATGCTAATTTGATGTTAATCAATCATTTTCTGCCGCTTCTTGCTGCTGTTATTGTTGTTGTTGCAACATTGTGTGGCAGCGGCTTCTTTGTTGTGCGTGTGTGTGTGTAACTGAGGAGGTCGTTGCCGCCTCGACATGGGGCCCTGCGATTTGAATTCTTTGAACAATTCAATTCGGAAAATCATTCACATCACACAAATGTGCTTCAAGTACTTTGAAGGGGAGTTGAAGTTGGAGTTGAAATGGGGAAATATGCAAAAGCTGTGGGAAACGGCAACGTGCCGAGCAATTGATGAGACTTTGCCACATCAAAGCGAATAATTGCCGCATCAATTCCATAAAGATATATATTCACATATATATTTCCATTAGATCTGGGCAAAGAACGCTGCGATTTAAACGGTAAACGGATTTTCTTGAAATCAGAGACCGAAATCAGCAAATGCAGCAGCAACTGGCGCTTAATTAATACGTCTAAAAGCAAAAGTGGCCAACAGAAAACTGTGAAAAACAGAAATGGAAACTTTGCCAGACGGGGCGTGGCAGCGACGGGGGGTAGGAACGCCGGGTGTGGGGCAGCAATGAGGTGCAAACAGCAGCTAATTAAATAACGAAAAAGGAATTCGCGCACAGAAAAACGAAATTTTTTGTAGTAAATAAATTAACATAAATATTTTATTTATTTGCTTTTTGCTTTCATCTTCTGTTTCCACCTCTCTCTCTCTCTCTTTCCCTTTCTTTCTGTCTTCGTCTCTCAGTGTTATGAATGCACTTTTCTTTGTTGCGTCAGGCAAATTGTATAAAATTAAAGAAACGAAGCTAACGTAATCATATGCCCGCACTATATATACACTATATACGCCCAGCTTCAGTTATAATTAGTAGAAATATTGCCAAGCAGCTAAAGATAATAACATTGGCACATTTTCTTGGCACGAACGGCGAGAACAAAAAGCATGGAAAATAGCAAATTAAATAATGATTTTTCACAAGAGCTGCCCAAACAGCGCAGGCCACAGATGAATGGTTGGATGAATGGATGGATGAATGGATGGATGGATTGCCGGTTGGATGGTTAGATGGATTGCCGGCTGGTTGGTTTGGTTGGATACAATTTGAGTTTTAGGCCGCTGACAAAGCGTTTTTCTGTTTTTGTTTCGCCTTTGTTTGCCTGAACCCCAGACCCGAGACCAGCTCCGGCTTCCAACTCCAGAGTTTCGGAGCGTGCCGAGTTGAGCTCAGTTGGGTTTAGCATTAGATCGCTTCACTAACTGTAAGTGGGCGCTTATAGCGCTCAAAAACCCAAAAAGCCATTTTGGACTTTCAATCAAAGCTCCCACACCCCCCGTCAAGTTCCACAAACCGAAGCCATAATTACTGAACGCTTTTCAACTTTACCGCAGTTCTGATTTGTAATGGAGTTTTTTTCTTTTTGTTGGTTATTTTTCTGTTGTTTTCATTGTTTCTATGTGGGCTATTGTAATTTGGCATGAAATTAAGGCACCTTGATTTCTAATTCAGAATTATTTTTGTAGCCAAGCGAATTTTTGGCTAAAGATAAAACACTCTATTGAATAAGAATGAGTTTTTTGCATTGATAATTTCCGGGAAAAAAAGCATTAAAAATGTATCTTTAAATAAAAGGCATTAAAGCCGCAGGAAACCCAGCAGGTGTTCTATTAAATTTCATGACATTGCGACAGCTTTAAGAACTTCAAAGAAATGAGACGTTGAGTACAAGAGAATAATGTCTGCTGATGTCTGTAAATGTTGGTAAGTATCTGTCCAGAATGCTACCTACTACTTATAAGTACCCTCCT
The DNA here is from genome assembly GCA_004143825.1 of Drosophila micromelanica. Taxonomy (NCBI): domain Eukaryota; kingdom Metazoa; phylum Arthropoda; class Insecta; order Diptera; family Drosophilidae; genus Drosophila; species Drosophila micromelanica. Next base: position 14,625 of record SCDY01000686.1, on the reverse strand, counting down.
CTCTCTCTCTCTTTCTCTCGCTCTCGCTGTGGTTCTGGTTCTTTAGTCACTCCGTGTGGGTTACCATAAAATGGAGAGAGAGAGAGAGACAATAAACAGCAGTTGAGTCTCAGAACATGACATTCACCCAGCATTAAAATCGCAGTTGCTGCTGTTGTTGTTGTTGCTGCATATAAAAATGAAAGCAACCAGACAGACAGACAGACGGGCCATAAAAAACAGTATCCCAGCTAAAGAGACAAAGTCACGTTGAGTTTTGTGTACTTAAAGACCTGGTAAAATATTAGAGTAAAAGTAACAATTTCACACATAGCCAGAACAGAAACTTCTGACCTACTAACTGAACACTCCAATCTTGAAACGTTTCACGTTCATGAACATGGCAGTAGAAAAGAGGGGGGCGGGGCCGGGGCCGGCTGTACGTAGCGAACTTGTCCAGCGCATTTTCGCCAGCGAAAACTTAAAACGCTTTGACGCTTGACTGACGCCGAGAGTCGAGTTTTTGGAGTCTTGGCTCAGTTCAGTTCAGTTGGGTTCGGTTCCAGTTCCAGTTAAAATTGCAGTTGTGCCTGCCTCGCAGTTTAGATTAAAGTGCTGGTGGGCGTAACACACGAAAACACGACTGTGATATAAACGCAGTCCGACAGGCAGACAGACAGCTGGACAGACAACACAAAGTTGGGTTGTTCAAATTGTGTTTTGTTGCCGCTGCACAAAACGCTTAAGGTCAAATGACAACTGCTTAAGATTGCACACTTAGATTAATCCTACAGTAAAAGTTTATATTTATTGCCACACAACTCTTTAAAAAGTTGTTATTTAATGCTCAGATTAATCTTCAATGTGACAATTAAAGCATTTATTTAAAACTTTACGCTCTTAATAGAAAAAGGTTTCATAAAGCTTTAAGCTTTAAAGCTTTAACTTTGAGTTGAGATTAATCACCTAGTTCGTAGAGCCTCAAGTTAAAGCAGTTATTTGTACTGAATAATGTCGCTTTCTTTACGTTTTACTCAAAGCTCATTTAAATTATTCTTGTAAATGCTAAAGCTTCTTAATAAAGCTTTAAGCTTTCAAGTTACTTTCAAGCTGATAATAATCTCATTTAAGACCACTTTCAGCTGATGTCATTTGCGACTTAAGCAGTTGCCAGTTGGCAAGCAAAGGTGCCGCAGAGTCTCGAACTCTCTAGCCACATACAAGCACACACGCACACACACACACGCACACACAGAATTGTGGTACATTGTGTCGCTATCTCTTTTGGCATTGCCGTGAACTGGCTCGTAAGTGAGCTTAATGCGCGCGTAAAAGATTATATGGAAAAGTTGGCGTTGTCCATCGCTGGCATCGATGAGATCGGGCTATAAATGCGGACAAAGTTTGCTGCCAGCAGCAAACGCGTTTATTGCCAATTTTTGAATGCATAAAACGCAATCATTGCGTTGCCAACAAATGCCGCCCACACAAGGAACAAAGGCCAACTGGAGCAATGAAAGAGACGCGGACGCGGACGCGGACGCGGGACAGCTTTGGAATATAGTTGGCGTATATGGGGCAGCGTGCCAAGTGTAAAATCGTGCCAATGCAGACTTGGCGACTGCAGCCAGCTGCCAACGTGCCCGCGCATATAAATATATACGCATATAAACGCATTATGTCTTATATATTTAGACATATATATACACTCGGCAAAAAAAGAACAATACGGCATATTGTTGAAAGTTTTAAATTAAAGTTAAAATTGGTCTAAAATTGATTAAGTGGAAAATACTATTTTTATGAAATTGAATGTTTAAACAAAAATACAAATATTAAATTCTTATATGAGCAGAAAGTTTCCAAAAGATATTGAGTTTGAATTTTAAGTTAAGATTTTTATAAAAAAATATTTATAAGAAATTGCACGCTTAAAGCAAAAACAATCAATATTTTTTTTTAAATTTAATAATTTAGCATTAATTTAGCATATTACTGGAAAGTGTTCGTTAACGATCAAAGTTGCAATATTTGTAAATATTTAAATATCCCGCATTATCTCATAGATCAAAACTTAACCAATACTTAATTCTATTATGAGCAGAATAGTGTTGAAAGTTTTAAACTATATTAAATTTAAATTCCACGTAAAAATTCGTCTAAAATATTCAATTTTCCAAGAATTTACACGCTTAAAACAAATACAAATAATATATTTTTTCCAGATTTAATAATTTAGCATTAAAAGTAAAAGTTACTGAGCAATGTTTGTTAGCAATCTAAATTGCAATATTTCCCATTGTTTTCTCTGAGTGTACATGTTTATCAATGTGTATATGTCTGTGTATGTGTATGTGCTTATTATATGCATAAATGTCACCCACACACGATGCGGCCAGGAACAAGTGCCAAATATTGTGACCAGAAATGGAACTGCAACTGCTACTTTGGATAGAATGAGGCGCAGGGAGAGCAACAGGCATTGTTGCAACAACAACAACAATAACAACAACAACAAAAAGTTGAGAGCTGCGCTGCATTGGGCTTGAGGCATTTCTAATTTCAGATCCGTTTCTAATTTCTAGCTTTTCATGTGGCACAGCCAGCAGTGATGGCAGTCGTGGCTGCCAAGCATCCGGGTTGGCAATTACTTTTACATGTTGCCAATGCGACAGCAGCAACAGCAACAGCAACAACAGCAGCAGCAGCAAGAGCAACAACAGCAACAGCAGCAGCAGCAGCAGCTACCGCAAACGCAGCGAGCATACGAAAGAACCGCAGCCAATGTGGCGCGCGTACACACACACACACACACACACACACACACACACACACACACACACACACACACTGGCACAGCAAGCATGAAACGCGCTTAAGTGGCTACGTCATTAGGCTCCAAACGCGGCTGCTGCCGCTGCCGCTGCTGCTGCATGTTGCATGCGACATATGGTGGCTAGTCGCAGACATGGATCTGTATCTGTATCTGCCAGCTATGTATGTGTGTGTCTGTGTGTCTGTGTGTGTGTGTGTGTGTGTGTGTGTGGGCACATAAATTAAATTCTTAAATTGCTCGTTAGCTCATCATGAGGTTGGTTCATTCATTCATGCAGTTGTCGTCGTTTCTCTCGCAACTCGCTTCTCTATGATGGGCAACAATAACAATAATCATGCCGCCAACAACGACAACAACAACGACAACAACAACAACAACAACATCTCGCTGTTGCGTTTGTTGGCGCTCTTGGCCATTATGTAGGTCATTTCAATTTGTTGTTGCTGTCGCTGTTGTCGCTTTTGCCGCTGCCTTTGTTTTTCTTTTCGCTGGATCGTTTCACAGCGCCCCCCTTTCCCCCTTGTGACTTTGTCTGTTGCGTAGAGATTTCACTTGGATTCTATGCGCTTTTAATATCGCGCGATGGCATCTTCAAGTGATTTAATTTAGCACCAAATGGATTTTCTGTGGCATTCTCTTTTGGGGCATGCTTAAAATATATATTCACGCTTGTGGCACACACACACACACACACAGATACACACACACACAAATGTGCGGCTGTCTAAAAGGGATATCATAATATAGCAATATATAGCATAATTTAGTATTATTTAAATACTTTATGCAAGCACTCAAGACGTTTTATATGAAGTGGAACCCCAGAATAAACAAGATTACGAAACACTTTGTCATAAATAATCACCATATAATAGTGTTCAAAATGTGTGTATATATTATATGATAAATATTTAAGCAGCATAAAACTTTTGGAGTTGAGTAATCCAGAAACAGATCTGACACGGTTCCTTTGATGTTCTTTGTGAATCATCTGACTTGGACACGACAAAAGATATCGATTGCCTTTGTGAACGATATACGACCCGATTTGGCGAATTATATGCAAATTATATACAAAGACAGCGATTTGATTTATGCCCGTGAGTAATACCTTTGATTTTATTTAACAAAGGTTGAGCTTTAAGTGCAATTTACTGTTGCTGATGCGCTTTGTTGAATGCTCTTCAATTGTTGACAATTGCGTTGTTGCTCTAGTTGTGTATCTGAAATGCGCAGTTAAAAATTACAGAATTATAGAGAATCTCGCTCGCTTTGAAACATCTGTTGTCACACAAAATCAACGCAGCCTCTTTGAAAATACTCATTAGCATTGATCACATATTCGTGGAATAATCAAATCTTTTTCATGAAAAAAGGCTCATTGAAAATACTCATTAGAACTGATCATTTAATGAATAATCAAATCTTTTATTATGAAAAAAGTATATTTATCTATATACTTATTCATATATAAAGGTATATGATGAAATAAATAAATATTTATAATAGATACAGATATAATAGATATAGAAACATATTATATAGATTTAGATACATTTACATCTATATCTATATCTATATCTATCTATCTACCTATATTTTTTAATCTATATCTATATTTATATCTAGATCTATATCTATACCTATATCTATATACTTAAAATTGTAATAATTATTTACCTGGCTTTAATTAGCTTTGCATTATTTGAGCTTTGTAAGCAATTTTGTAATATCGCGAGGGTTTTATAAACCTTCAAGTTTTTGCCTGCGCTGCGCTTAAGCAATTATTTAATTAGCTTTGTGTTGTTGTTGTCGTTAAATACGTTTATGACACCTGCTGAACTGTGGCATGGGGATTTCGCAAAGTGTGAAACACACGCACAAAATGGCCCATCAAATGCCGGCAAAGAGAAGGGCGAACTGTGAAAAGGGGAGTGGGGTGGGAGTGGGGGGTGAAAGTGTGTGCAGTTGAGGCAGTTGCCATATTTGCGGACATTTATCAGATAGACGGCGGCTTAATGACAGGAAAACACAAGCAACAAGACAGCAAAACAGTAAACAGCAGACGGCGGACGGCGGACGGCAGACGGTAGGACAGGTCTCATAAAGACTTTAGAGTGTCGGGAAAATTAATTGCATGGCACGCAAAATGAAAAGCCACAAAGGAAAAGCTTTTGTGCAAGATTATTTTTTGATATTTGCCAAGTAATTGCAGCTAAATGCATTCGCTTTCAACCTCAGGCCCCATTACAAGAAACCCCCCTCCACTCTCCCACCTCCTAAGTCCGAGAGTCCAAATCCGAGTCGGGCCCATTAACCGCATTCGCTGAGCCGGGCTGCAATTTGCGGTTCTTTATCATTGTGGCAGCCACTTAAAGATCTGCTCGAGAATCGAGGCGAGGGCACCTCTTCAATTAAGCCAAATAATTCAATTCAATTCAGAATCAGCGCTGAACAAATTGAATTTGAAATTGCGCGCTGAGCTAAAAAAATATTTGAAAATATTTCGAGTTAACTTGGCTAAAACTCAACACACACAAAGCCAATGACAAAGAACTATTCAACTTATGCAAAAGCTTGGTTGGCAAGCGCAATTTATTGCATAATTTGCCCGCCAAGAAAACGGCGAGGAAGGGTGTAAACGACTAGTAGATACCCAGCACAATAAGTTATTTATTGGATAAAATGTTCAACTGCTTCAATTAAATTTAATTACTCTAGAATTTCTCTGACTTCCAATCGCAGTGGATACAACCCTTTTTAATTAAATGACAGGGTATTCAAAGTAGTCTCAACTTTTTCTTCTGCTGTCTGCTGGCACGAAGGTCACCCGAAATGGCCAATAAAATGAAATTCCAGCGATTTGCCAATAAAAATGCAACCCATTTGAAATCGTTGACAAATCGAACGGTGCGATGGGCATTCGCAAGGGGGGCGTGGGCGAGGCAGGGGGCGGGGCAAAGGGCAGCCTCAAGTTTGCAGCCGTCATTGTTCTAAAAGTGCTTTAGTAGTTTTGTGGGCGTGGCAGCGTGACTGCCACTAACTGCAAATGTTATGCGTAACGGGCGGAAAAAAAAGAAAACGAAAAATACGGAATGCGGAATGCGGAAAAACCAAAAGGAAATCGCTCGACTTCGACTTTTCTGGAGTGCCGCACGGCGGCTTCCAATTGAGTTTATCCTCTTTTGTTTTTTTTTGTTTTTGGTAATTTTTTTTTTTGTTGTCGGCCATTGCCAATTTGATGCGGCGGATTTGGCGTTTGTTTTTACGACGCTCGAGTGGGGAGGGGGAGTGGCAGCTAGCAAGGAGTGATGTCGGAAGGAGGAGAAGAAGGTGTCCTGCCATGTAAGGCGACATTTGCGTTGGGGTTTTTCGCCACTTGCTGGTTGTTCTTGTTGTTGCTTTTGCTGCCGGAAATTGCTGCCATCGATAGCCGGCCAGAAGCGGCTACGCCCACAGTTCGCCAACAGCGCCATTGACCTCTCCCCCTGAAACCCCCTCCCCACAGCTTCCCTTTGCCAGTGCAGACGACACTTTGGCAATTTATTTCGATTGCGATTCCTTCGTCGTCTCGGAACTTGCTACGGTTTGTCCTTTCGCGCTTGTCCTGCGCCTGTCTCAGCGCCTGCTCCTGATTCCTGCCTGCAGCCTCCTTTCTGCCTGCTCCACGATTTGCATAAGCGCCATTCAGCCAGCCATGAAAATGACAGGCCAACAAAAACAAAAAAGCGATTTGAGAGGGACAGAAAAAAATTAAGACCAAATACAAATCAGTGCATAATTTTTCTATTAAACATTTTCCACTGGGCAGTTTGTTCGGCGGCTGTTTGGTGTCCACCTGCGCCCATTTGATAGCTAGGTCACGTCGCACTCTCTGACGCTACGTGGCAGGATGCCGGGCAGGATGTTGCCAGGCGCAGGACACGTTTCATTTGCCGCTCAGTTTTCAATCTGTGCGCGTTTTATTTTCAATTTTGTGTGCCCGACTTTTGGACGCTTTAATTTGATGGCAACGCTTAGATTCGAGTTCCCAAATCATCTGCCGCGTTTCCAACGCTCTTCGTTGGTTGGCAACGCGGATGGCCCTCTCCATATGCAAATTTGAATTTTTTTCGGAGCGCGAAAGTCGCGCCAAATGAAAAGCAAAAGTCGATTGAAATGAAATACACGACAGAAATTAAATGAAATACGTGGGACAAAATGTGTGTATGCGATTTTGTTTATTGTAGTTTCTTACTATTGTTGTTGTTGTTGTCTGCCTTATTTCTTTTTCTATATACTGTAGTATGTCATACATATTCAATATCAGCAAAATGCAAATTCGCAAATGTCTAAAATGGAAAGTGACGGCGAAACTGTCAGACGAGCCAAAGCCAAAAGCAAAACACAACACACGAAAAGGGTGCCCTCAGGGGGGCAACAGAGGGGAAAAGGGGGGCATAACTTTTGCTTTCGAGAATCATCAAAACACGAGTACGTTTATATGGAATACAAATATATATATATATCGCTGCGAAATTTGAACTGACAACTGAAACAGAAAGCTAAAACGAAAGCAGAAAAGTGCTTAAGGCGAAATTAAACGAATAAATAAATCCAGATATTGGTAATTCATGATACGATTAATTTTAAAACGTTGCTAATAAATTTCTGGAATTTAACAGTTTTAGTTTCTATTAAACTTCTTTTTTTCACTACAATATTTTATTTCGCTGTAAAATTCAAATTGAAAGAAATCAATCCGAGTATTAGCGCTAACGTTTGCGAGCCTTTGGAGCTCCCAACGAGGAGGAGGAGGAGGAGGGGGGAACACGTTCGAACAATAAAAATCCAAATTCAAAATCAAATATATTCAACAGCCATGCACTTTTCAGAGCACTTCATCAGCAATATTCATACATATTCATAAATCGACACAAAGGAATTGAAAAGCAAAGAAAAAAAAAAAAAAAAAAAAAAAAACACGAAGTGAAAGAAGGAAAAAAAACCAATCTCAAATGTGGCCAAAATGGTGTACGCCACGACTTGGAGTGCTGTCGATGATATCGAATATCAAGTGCTGGCCATAAACAACTTGACCTTGTGCACGTACCAATACCAAAAAGCTTTTCCATTTGGGCCAGAGTGTCGAGGAGCCCAAAGCCAAAGCCAGTTCCAAATGCTCATCGATTACCAGTTCACGTTCACACGTTTCGGTTTGGTTCACGCTCAGCAGAAAATTTGGCTCCGGCTCATGCTCATAAATGTGGCTAATTTTGCACAATGCACAATTGGGCTTGTGACTATTGGTAACTGGTGATATTTCGGCCACCGTTGGGCACCCAACATCGGTGGCAACAACTTAGACACGGCCAACTGATTGAAATGCCTCTAAAGCGGCTGACTTGGTTTCATTTTTTATACACAGAAAACTAAAAGAGAGAAGTCAATTTGCGGTTGGGTCGTGAGTCAGCAAAGGTCTTTATTTTTTCTTCATTTTTTTTTTTGTGCTGCCTCCTCTCGACCAGGCCAATAATCGTTTGGCCAAAAATCTGTAAGTGTTTTCAGCACGCAATTCAGCTATTGCCCATTGCCAATTGCCGCTCATATTTCTTGTTTTTTTTTTTTATCTCGGTGAATGTCTGGTGTGAAAATTGCAATTAGTAATCCGCTGTTTTTGCCAAGAATAAGTTAGCCATCGGGTAAATTGGTTTTTCAGGTCCGTCACAGTTTTTTACTACACATAAATGCAACGCTCGCAAATGGCTCATTAAAAATGTGCCTTTTAAATGGGATTCAACTGGGCCGCATACGCCCCTTTATTAAGCTCGTTTATTATTATTTTTATATATTTTTTATTTTTATAATTTGCTGTTGCTGTGCGGCTATTAAAATGCGTTTGGCAACGCAAATGGCTTTCATCACATTTAACAGCATAAATACCTGAGATTGGCATATGCCAGAGATCATTAAGTGTCTGTCCGTGGTGCATTAATGTTAATGCTTCATTATAGACTGAGAGACAGACACAGACACATTTGAACATACCTGAAACGAGAGCAAACATAAAACAAAACTGTTTTAATAAAAATTCTATAATATTATTTCAGTTTAAAGCTTGTTATGAGCATAATAAATTCCAGAAATCAAATTATTTTTATAACCATATATTGAATTTATAATTAAATAAAAAAGGCAGTAATCAGATATATTTCTCACACACTTTATTTGCTTAAAATAAAATGCTATAAACAATTTTAATTTTATTTATAAGGTTCATTAGCCGACCTTTACTTAATTATAAGTGTTGTAAAAAAGTTTATTCAATAATAAAAAATTGTAATTATATTTACAAGGTTCATAAGCCAAACTGAAACTTGAAATGTATAAAAAAAGAAACATTTTTAAAGTCCTTTAACATGAAAGAAGGACACACATTTTGAACACATGGCAAGGCAATTACGAACGCCCATTACCAACTATGCCCACAATACAAATTTTGTTGCTGCTGTTATTGTTGTTGTTGTTAATGTTGCTAATGTGCAAACGAACTCAATTACGCAGATAAAATATAGTCGCAACCACCACCAACAACACAAGTCATAAAAGTGCGCATAAAGCGCAAAACTGATTGAGAATTATATAGAGATAGCACTCACATGCGTGTGTGTGTTAGTTTGTTGTGTGTGTGTGTGTGTGTTTGTTTGTTGTGTGTGTTAAGGGACATCACGCCACAGCACATTAAAGGAAATTGACGCGGAAACGAAGCGAAAAAACTACCCAAGCTAAACAAGAAGAAGCAAAACTTGATGTTGGGGAGGTCCAGTCAGAAATAGCAATAGCAACAAGCAATTTTCACACACACACACTGACAACACACACACACACACACACACTCACACACACACACACACACACACACACACACACACACACACACACACACACACACACACACACACACACACACAGTCATTGCTCACTTCATTACGCATAATTTCCTGGGTGCCTTTATTCAGTTTCTTCTATTTTTTCCATTCGATAACTCACAATGACAAGGAGAAAGAGTGAGAAAGAGAGAGAGTGAGAGAGAGAGGGAGAGCATTTATGTTTCTGTTCGGGGTTGGCCTCTGGTCATACGATTATTTTGCGCCTTATCGTTGCCATGGTTTTTAGTGGCAAACGAGAAACGAGTGCGGGCTACAAGCGATATAAGCTATATGCGATATGATACATGCTATATCATGGTCTGGTCTGGTCTGGTCAGGGTCTCGATATGGGGGTGTTCGCGCAAACACATGTTACTTGCAGACTGAAAATTATATGCTGATTGCAGTTTGTCGATAAGCGTAACGAGAATTATGAGCCATGCGGGTGATGTGCGTCCACTCTGGGCTGACCATTTGGAACTCTTGCCTGCTCCATTCGGGGAATGCTGCCAGTGGCTATTTGGCGAAGAGGCTGAATCCAAGGTTGCCAGCTGCTGGCAATGAATTGCATTCGCATCGAGGGGGAGGAGGGAGTTGAAACTGGGGCTGGGCCTGAAAGTTCGGGTTGGGGTTAGTGCTCAGCTCAGCTCTTGGCGGCCTCATCGCCAACTAACCGCAGCTGCTGCGCGAGATTTGCAAAAGTTGCCTTGTAAAAATACACACAAAAAAAAACTAAACAAGAGTGCTTAAGTTGAGAGTGCCGAACTGGCAGACACTCTGATGACAATAGAATTTTGATTGTATGAGATCGATAATTATCGACTACACTTATAATTGATCGATAATTATCGACAACAATTATAATTGGTGCCGCCATTCAAAACTTAACTACTCCAGCTTTTATAAACGAAGTACTCGATACATCAAAATAAAATTATTAATATTATAATAATAACATTATTAAATTTATCGATAATTAATGATTTAAACATAAAAGAATTTATAAATAAAATTGATTATTTAAATTAATCTTGAGCTGCTTCTGTTTTACAACATCTTATATTCCTAATTTGATATACCCCACATATTGTGTTACAAATCGCGAGATAATTCCCTCCTTTAATATATATTGCCTCTGCTGCAATATGCCCCTTTTCGCATGCCCATTTACAATGGGAACAGGGTATTAAAACTAAAAAACAGAAAACTGTTTACAGCGCTGTGGTTCGCCTTGAGTGGAAGCCCAAAGGCGGGTGCGAAAACTCTACGCAAGTGTGCGTTTAATAGTCTGCGGTTAAGCGTGGGGGGATGGGGGGAAAGGGGGGGAAGAGGGTCTTCAGCAACTACACAGCTCCTTAACTTGCAAAGTACACAAAACCAACTGAGACACACACACGCACAAACACACACACACACAAACAGAACAATAAAGTGGAGCGTCGCTGACGAAGATGACGACGTTTAGCTAGAGCGAGATCTCTAGAGAAGAAGGAGAAAGTTTCTATATAGCTGAACTGAGAGCTAAGAGTTGTGTGCTGTAAGTGTTGCTGCTGTTGCTGTTGCTGCTGCTGGTGTTGGTGTTGTTGGTGTGTGCGGTTAGTGTTGCTGTTGTGTTTGCTTTGGTTTTTCTTTGTTTCACTTCCACTTGTCTATTACTTTTGCTGCCTTCTTTTGTTTCTCAGCTGATTTTTCTACGCTCTTAGTTATTATAGCAAATTATTTGTTTTGACTTTAGTTTTGCCGTCAACGTCAACGTCAACTTTGTTGTTGTTGTTGCTGCTGCTGCTGCTGCCGCTGAGCTGCTTCCCAGCTGCTTCAAATTACCGCCCTTTGTCTTGTGCGGTTGCCGGGCGACGTTTCTCATTTTTTTTCTATTTTTTTTTTGTTTTTGTTTTTTACAAGCTCGTAACTTTTGTTTTTCGTATTTCGAATTTCGCATTTTGTATTTTATATTTCGTCCCAGCATCAGCAGCCGCCATTAGTTAGCCGGGCTTATGAAAGCGGCTTTTGCATTTCAAATTGCCTTGGCCCTGTGCGCTCTCTAATTATAAACCATTGTGCGAACACGAACCCTTACCCCCACATTTATTAGGAGAGTAGGGAATTTTTGGCAGCAATTGTTGGACGCACAACTGCTGTTTATGACGGGATAAATCGCCGGCAATCCAAATCCAGCAAAGGAACGCGTTTCAAGACTCTTATGAGAGCACTAATTGAGTTGGAATTAATTAGAAGAGGTTTTCAAGCTCTGAGTGTCAAAAACACGCGTGCATCCTGTAAAATGACGATTCCAAATGCAACAGCTAAAAAAAAAATATAATTAACAACGTTGCAGTCGGGTGTAAAAGACAGTGAAATATATAAGCGATCAAATTAATAAATTTGCATAGCCAGAAAATATTTACAATTTATCTGATGCGGATATACACGAATATTTATTCCGTATTTCAAGGCATCTCAGATATAAATATGATATAAATATGAATATGAAAGACAAATGTAACTGGGTAAACGTAGCTTAAACTTTGATTGTAACTGTAACTGTGCTTGTAATTGTTGCTGTCGTTGTTTATGTTGTTCTTTCGGTTGTTTTTGATTTCAGCTCCAACTTCAAGTACGTGTGTGTGTGTGTGTGTGTGTGGGCGCAGCTGGCGCATGTGTGTAGTCGTAATTATGAGCAATCTACACATAAAATTTTATGAAAACACAAACAAGAGCAACAAGAAGTAGAAGAAGAAGAACAAGCACAAGAAGTATAGCAATAAATTTTGCATTTTATTTGCGCTCAGGATTACACAAAATACGAACAAGGGTACGGAAAATGGACGGGGCGGGGGCGGGCACATGCGACAAAGGATACGAGTATACACTTTAGAATTTGTTGCCGTTGCCTTTTTGTTAATGTTTTAATTAATTTGCAAAATAAACGCGCTTTGGCATTTGTTTTCAACGAATCGCCAGATTACCAAACTTCCCAGAGCTGTAAAAACTCCAAGCCAAACAATAACACGAGTGTTCTGCATGTTACCCGGTGTCAGGGGAACGGGAAGGCGGGTAGGGGATGGTGGGGGCTAATGGAAATGGAGGGTGCTATTCAACTGTGTAACTGAGTATCCGTAGTCGTATCTGTGTGCAAAACAGATTTCGAGCAGACAGCGTACAAATAAGCTTTTGCAACAACTTTGATGCTGCTGCTGCTGCTGCTACTGCTGCTGCTTGTGATGCTGCTGCCCGCAACAAAAATAAAAGTTCAGCAGTCAAAAGTGCTGGACTGTGACGTACCCTGTAGCCAACTAGTACAGTGAACGCTCCATATAAAAATTGTTATTTCTATGATTTTTATAATTCAGCATATAACTTGAACTAAAATTTATTGTGTAGCGTATGAATATTTTTCTGATCTTTTCTTGTTTAACAAAAACTACATTTTTTTTTAAATTACATTTAGAAATATAAGCCTTTTAAATACAAAACAAAATTGTCTGCTTTCCACATTAAACTAAGCAAAAAATTATGATGTTTAAAAATTATTATTATTATTTTGTTGTTGTTGTTTTGAAAATTAAAATAGTCAAAAAAACAAACAAAATTTAAAATATGTTTATCTATTATACGATTTTAACATCAGCCCTTTTACTTTGGTTATACAGGGTATAAAAACTCATTGCACTTTAAATTGAAATCAGCTCGCGGCAACCGAAGAGGTCACATACAGCCAACAACAACACACGCCCTTCTCCCCGCACTTCACCCTCCTGTTCGTAGTTGATTTTTTGACTTGTTTTCAGTTTTTGTTTTTTTTTTTTTGGTTTTTCGCGCATTTTGTGGTTGACAGTTGACACAGTGCAGTGTAGTGTAGTGCATGCAGCGCAGTGTAGAAGCGCTTTCAACTCTGTGCAACTGTGCAACTCCCGGCTCCAGACTGAAGTTGCCTCAATTTGACTCTGCCTCTGCCTCTGTGCCACCAACTGTGGCAGCGATTCTCTGGCAATTGGTTTTTGGTAAATTTTACAATGTTTAAGCTAAAATGTGGCCATTAAAATGCGCTTTTGCCGCATCTCTTTTGGCCGCTCGTCGTTTTTTGGCGCATTCGGCTTTTCACCGCGCTCATTACAATTGCGCATATTATATCGCAATTTGGTATTGGTTTTAAATATTCAAGCGTTGCATTTGTTGTTAAGCGATAATTGAAGTTAAACCAGACTGCAAAATTAGCCCAAACAAAACCCAAATTAAAACACAAATATCTATAAACTTTAATCAAATGTGACAAACTTTAAAAATAATTTGATCTACAACCAGTTTATAACAACTTAGCAGCAACTACTTATCTAAGAAATCTTTTACTGCATTTGACTTGTCAAAATAAAGGAAAAACAAACTGCAAGAATGTGACATCAAGTTTGTAAATCTGTTAAGTTTTGGCTGAGTTATAATATGGGAGTTCAAAGTTGTGAAGCAGCATTTACTAATGCATTAAAAATATAATAAGATGAAATTTTTATGAATCTATAGGAAAAACCCTTAGCGAAATAATTGGTTTAACTTTTAACGAGTAGTAGTTAGTAGAACTATGGATTCAGCAATTTACAAGTCAACATTTTTGAACATTTTCTGACCAAAAAATAAAATTACTTTAAAATCAAAATGAAATATATTTGTATATTAATGTTGATGCCAAAAAGCGAATAAAAGTAAAATTTTGAGATTTCATTTTTTTGAGAAATTTTTTTTTTCGAAAATGAGAAGGGGGGACCCTTGTGTAAAAATCGAAAAAAATTCGAAAAATTAAATTTTTTTCACCTTTGCTAAGATTTAAATGTAGAATCAATTTAATTGAAAAATCATAAACAAAATGGCCTCAACCACCAAAATCGGTTAAATTTTGACCAAGTTATGAAG